>JAJOZX010009748.1:0-148479 GCA_023014485.1 Bathynomus jamesi | reverse complement strand
TTTAACGTGGAGTCCGAATCACGCCCCCACCACGGGCGGTCAGAAATTACAAAGTCCTCGCCCGGACTCAATCTCACGACCTCCCGATCAGCAGCACAGCGTCTTAACCACTAGACTACCCAGGGTACCCATTTATCTACCAACCAATTTTTTTATTGTGTGAAAGGATGAACAGCTGGTTTTGCTGAGCGCCAGTGCCGTCAATGGGTCTCGATCCATTATATCTTTTTTGAAGTTGACTACGATGGATTCGTAGTCAGCGATGCTAACCACTACATATCACACACACACACACACACACACACACACACACAAATCGTATATCGTTTGGCCAGAATACAATGAGCAGTACTTTCCTAAGTCTTGTACTTTTTTGTTATCGACATAATATTTACTTAATTTGTAAATAACGTAAGAAAAAAGTTACTTTATAACCATCTATTTTCCTTGCGGTCAAATGAAGCGTTTGGACATTTGGACGGTGTCTTGACAGAGCACCAGGATTTCGTTTTGGGGTCGTTTAACCACTTCGTAACGGCTAAGGTCGTGTCACGGAGGGGACTTACAGCTGGGCTAAGAAACATCTAGGACTGTCCCCTATCCAATTACGAGTACAAACCATACCCAATGTCCCTTAATTTTGCTGATCAGCGGAAAGCGGCGTTACGACACTGACCACGACGTAGTCAGGTTTTTATATCGTATCATAGTAAAGGTTTTGACAAAGTTCGGTTAATGTTTACTTTACAAGACCTGCTGCAGATACGGGAGGAGGTCTTTTTACATATTTTAAGATAAGGTCCTCCTGGGTGTAGGGGATAATAATAATAATTATTATTATTATTAATAAACATGGGATCAATGAAAGAAAGCCACCCCCAAAAGTTTCTAGTAAACAATGTCAACCTAAAAAATTATCAAGTAAACAATGCCACCCCCAAAATCACTAAAGTAAAGAATGTAAAAACACCTTCATGAGGAATTGTTTATTAGTTATTATTAAGGAATAATGTTCAGTAAAAAAAAAAAAAAATTGTATTTACGGAGAATGAAATTAAAATTTATAAATGTCACAAATATGTTCACATAATTTAAAGAAACTATTTTCACAGTAACGATCTTGCCACATCATCGAATATTTTAATGAAAATATCATGACTTACCTAACCAATTGTCAAGGGCGTACAGTTGATCTAACCGGGAAAAAAGAAATTGCGGGGAGAAAAGGAATAAGGGATCAATGAAAGAAAGCGATCCCCGAATTGTATCAATGAAAGAAAGCCACCCCCGACCCGTTTGGGGGCGGCTTTCTTTCATTGATCCTAAACGTGTTTTACATTCAATCTTTAGTTTATATTTCAGTATAAATTTTCTGGCCTGAAGTATTTGAAAAATATAACTTTAAATCACAAAACTCTTTCGCTTTACTGAAATCTCTTTGTACAGGGTGTCCTGAATGTCTTGTTACACCTACGTAAATGTTACTCCAGTGTTCCGTAACTATGGTAATGAAAGTATATAGTAGAAAACACTGAGACATTTTATTTTATACAGAATTATACAACATTGTAGTTTATACATAGTTATACGCAAGTTTATCATGTATCCAACGGATCTGTATGCAAACCATCGTTCTCACTACACACAATGATTTTACGCCAGGTTCGGTGTGCTATGCCCCTCAGCATTTTAGGTGTTACGAGTTTAAAAGCATCCTTTACGGCTTCCTTTAGTCCGTCATTGGAATCATAACGTTTTTGAGAAACCTTTTCCTTTATAAATCCCCAAAATGCATTGTCACAACTCGAGAGATCTGAGCTTCTCGGAGGCCATTTTAATGTTGCATTTTAATGTCCCAATCCATCGATCAGAAACACCTCATTTAAATATTCACGAACCCTCAAGGAATAGTGGGGAGGTACTCCATCCTGTTGGAACCAAACATCATTTCATATTCCGAGATTATACATAGGTGTAACAAGACTTTCGGGACACCCTGTATGTAAAACAGGTCTAAATAATGTAATTCTTTTTGGATCACCTGAAGATCAGGTGTTCCATGTATTCTTGTTTTTTGCTTTACAGTACCAAATATAATAATAAATTAAATTGAATGCCCGGTTAGGTCAACTGTACGCCCTTGACGATTGGTTAGGTTAAGCCGTGATATTTTCGTTAGTTTTAACGAAGATATCATTCCGTAATTGAGGCTGGGGGCCCTGATCTTCGGGTGATCCTTCTTTTTTATCTTCGTCTTCCTCTTTAATTTAGAATTTATTTTGAACATGTTCTCATTTTTTTTTAATATTTTGACGCTCATCTACGGCCACTGTTTAGAAATAACGTCGGGAAATAAAATTCACTGTGAACAAGCACCAAGAAACAGCGTTGAATGATGAAAAATTACATTGTAAGCTGACCTCAGAGAGGTAAATTTTTTCTGTGTCCTTTGGATGTAAGTAGTACTTAATTATTAACTGACGTACCTTTTTAGGTTTTGCATGAGAAATTTGAAGTGGGAATTTCAAAGGAGTTGACCCACTACGCAATTTCTCATGCTCTTTTTATCTTAAAAAATAGATTTTTCATAGGAAATACCCCTCAGGCATGTATGATAACTGTGGCACAACTCTCTTTTTTTGTACCCTTTTCTGAGTCTGGAATTTGCACTTGGAGTAATCGTACTTTCAGGCAAAGAATGGGAATGAGAATTGTGACAAGAAAGTAATTAAAACTGTACAGGGCTACGTAGTAGCCAATGTCGTAACGTCAATCGTCGTAACACCGCTCCCTGTCAATCAGCGAAGTTTAGCTACTCGTACAGTGGGTCTGGGTAGTAGTTGGATGGGAGACCGCCCTCTACGTCCATATGATGTAGCGATCCGTAGTTCGGATCCCACGTAAAGCTGTAGGTCCCCTCCGACATATGACCTTAGATATTGCGAAGGTTAGACAATCCCATCAACTAAGTAACAGCACTGTACAGCTACTGTATATACTCGTACTATGTAAATTAATTTAAAAATCGAAGATGATTTGTGATTTTGCAGTTTAAGCCATATTTATTTTAGGCTTTGAAACTTTTGAAAGCAATTTTCGGAGCAAGTGTAGTTTACGTCCCCCTGACGCAAAAGGGGACACAAACTACACTAGGTCAAAGTTAAGTCGTAATATTTTCGTTAGTTTTAACGTTTTATTTGATGGATTCATTTAAAAAATGTCTCCGAAAGATCCTAGTGTATTTACGTTCCCCAACTTTGACCTATTGTAGTTTGTCCCCCTTTTGCGTCAGGGTACGTAAATTACACTTGCTCCGAGTTATGTACTGTGTACAGGTTAAATTTTTCTTTTGTTTAGAGAGAAACATTTATTTGGCAAACGTTTCGGAAGTCCCTGTTTTCATTCTCAGAGGCTAAAACAAACACACACACACACACACACACATTATATATATATATATATATATATATATATGAACAGAATCTAAAAGTGGACGGAAGACAACAATATGAAGTTTAACACTGAGAAATTTCAGCTGTTACAGTACGGAAAAAGAGAAGACCTAAAATCCATGGAGTAGGGGTGTCAGGAAATGATTGCCCCCCCCCTGTAGAGCAAAAACTAGAAGAGATAGATAAAAACCGGCGAGACCACTTGAAAGAGCGTTAAGATCTGAATAAAAACCATTATATTCTATTCCTGTGATTTTAATTCTTACCATTTTTTTCCCCACAGAAACCATGGCATCATCTATTTTGAACGATTCAGAGAAAAAGCGAGTTCTTGACCGCATTCGAGCTGTCACATTTCGTGAAGCAAAGGAAGCTGGTGCAACTTTCATAACTCGACACTGGATGGCTGAGAGATTAAAAAGATCAGAAGACTTTGTCAAAAGGAATTGGAATAAGAATCCTGAAGATTGTGAAACAGAATTTCGAGGAGGAAGACCGGAGAAATTATTTCAAGAATCGAAAGACATTGTGCTTGCTGAATCACGGCGCCGAAAGAAGAGCTGCTCTGAGGTAGCGAAAGAGATACTTATCCGTCGTGGTAAGATAGTCAATCGGCAACTTGTGCATCAATTTCGAGTTCGCCAAGGCTTGAGTGCTTGGCATGAAATAGCTAAGCCACGGAAGAGTGATCTTAATATTGAAGATCGGCTATGGTTTTGTGATTATCTTAAGGAATGGACGGAAGACGATTTCCTTCACTTGGTTGTCAGCGATGAATTCTTCGTTTATGTCTCCAGAAAACCAAATTTTCAGAATGATCGGGTTTGGGCAACAACTCCTGATGAAGTCCCAGACGACCAGAAGTATCGAGAAATAGTAAAAAATCCAGCATGTGTGGGTGTTTTCATTATGTTCTCTATTCGGAAGCTCATCTGGGTTATCAAACCAAGAGGAACCAGTTGGATGGGCCTTATTTTCGAAATGTAATTTTAGCCCAACGTGTAATTCCGTTTTTGAAAGACCCCGAGTGTGTTTTGGATGTTGAACAGGCAACCTTTCTTCACGACAAAGCCCCCTGTATGAAAGCACTTGCGACTCAACAACTGCTTAAGGACAATAACATTGATTTTTTCGGAAATAATGAATGGCCTGGCAATTCTCCCGATCTTAATGTCTGTGAACATGTCGGATCCATCATGAAGGATCGGGTGGAGTCCTTAATGCTGGAACAACCCATTCAGAATCGGTATTCAACAGAAATTATGACTGCAAAGATCAACGAAGTCCTTGAAGAAATGAGTCATGATACCGATCTCTTTGAGACACTTCTGGGATCATACCCCCGTCGATTAATGGCCGTCAGAGCTGCAAATGGGGGGCAACACCCGATATTAAAACAAGTGTTTTTTATTCAAAATTAAACGCTCTTTCGCGTGGTTTTGTCTGTTTTTTTCTATTCCTTTCTTAGGGGGTTGTAATGACTGATGATGCGAAATTTGAAACACAAAGTAAGATGGCAGTAAACAGGGAGCAAAGAGAATAACTGGGCAGATACTGAGAACCTTCAAACGAAAGGATAGGAATATAATGATTCCTCTACTGAAAACACTGATCATACCAAAATTGGAATACTGCTCGGTCCTAACATGGCCATATAAAAAAGAAGACATTAGACAGCTAGAAGGGATTCAGAAAATCTTCACAGCCAAGATCAAGGGGTGCAAAGTACTAAATTACTGGGAAAGGTTACGCGAACTAAGCCTATATTCACTGGAAAGGAGAAGAGAGAGAGAGACACCATCATTTACACTTGAAAAATAATGGAGAAACTAGTCCCTAATCTTACTCTGAACCCTGTAACTCCCCAAACAACAGTGGAAAGTGGAAAAGGAAGACTGTGTCGTGTTCCCAAATCAACGGCGAGACGGGGAACATCCTTAACCCTGAAAGAAAATAGTTTTGTTGTGAGAGGACCAAAACTGTTTCATCAGCTGCCCAAAGACCTAAGGAACACGAATGGTGTTGCAGTGGACATCTTCAAAAGAAGATTAGACGCCTGGCTCAGAACAATCCACGATGAGCCGGACGTACCTGGCTATGTGAGGTGGAGAGTACAAGAAACCAACTCACTACTTCACCAGGCCAACTCGAGAGGAGGGGCGACAAGGTTGACCTTCGTGAAATGAGGAATCATCGCACGGAACCTTTGAAAGGTTGAAAGGTATACAGTATGTACAGGGTGTCCCGTAAGTCCGGTCTCATAGCGAGGCCTTTTCGTCAGAAGCGTAACTCACTTCCATATTAGCCACTGCGTGTTATTCTACCTGCAACGAAAAAGGTCCCAAACAAGACATCAATTTGGATATTTTAGTTCTAATATATTACTTTTGTAAATTTAATTTAAAATAAATTTTCCTATGAGACCAGACTTATGAAACACCCTGTATATATATATATATATATATATATATATATACACACCTTATGTCGTTTCGTGCGTTGGTCTCTCTTCACACGGAGGTCAAGCTGGTGGCCCCGCCTCTAGGTCTGGCTTGGTGGAGGAGGGAGTTGCTTTCTTGCGCTCTCCACCATACATAGCCAGGCACGCCCGACTCACCTGGTACCATCCTGAGCCAGGCATCCAGTCTTCTCTTGAAGACTTCAATTTTGATCCCCGTTACGTTTCTGAGGTCCTTTGGAAGTTGGGTGAAAAGTCTTGGCCCCTGACAACCAAGGTATTTTCCTTCAGAGTTGAGGAGGTCCCTTGTCGGGCCTTTAATTTGGGAACACTACACATTCTGCTTTTCCTATTTTCCAGTGTTGTTTGAATGGTAATTAGGTTTAGTTGTAGGTTTGGTACCAGTTTTCGATCATTTTCCATATGTAAATTATGGTGTACCTCTCTTCTTCTTCTTTCCAGGGAGTACAGATTTAGTTTACGTAGTCTTTCCCAGTAGTTAAGTTCTTTGCAGCCATCAATCTTGGCTGTGAAATGCTTTTGCGTTTCTTTTAGTTTATTAGTTTCTTCCTTTTTATATGGGGACGTCAAAACCGAGCAATATTCGAGTTTTGGTATAATCAGTGTGTTTAGCAGGGGAATCATTACTGTCCTGTCACTTCTCTTGAACGTTCTTAGTACCTGTCCGGCGACTCTTTTGCTTTATTTATCGCTACCTGATTTTGTGTTTCGAATTTCGCATCATCGGTCATTATTATCCCGAGATCGATCGCTTTCGTGCTTCTCTGAATTTCCTGTCTATCTGGAGCATAACATGCAGTCTGTTTAAGTTCTTTTTCTACCATATCTCAGGAGCTGAAATTTCTCGGTGTTAAATGACATGTTGTTGTCTTCTAACCATTTGTATATTTTGTTCGTGTCCCTCTGCAAGGCCTCCACGTCATGTACATCGCTGAGTTTTCTGCTGATCTTTGTATCGTCTGCAAAGGATGTTACTATACTAGGGTGTGTCAATTTTAGGGAGCAATGTGAAATCTTTAGATTTTCAAAGACTACTAGTGACCAAATGATGCATTTTTATGTGCTAAATCGAAATATGGCTTTAAAATCCAGATTTGACCACTCCTAGCTACTTATATTTGAAGTTGAAGTTTATGAAAAATCAGCAATTTTTGCAAGTATTTTTGTTGTTGTATATAACTACATTTTACATACATTACATACAATTAAAGACATTTTGAGTGTATTTCAATATTAAAACTTAGAAATATAGATAGGTTTCTTGAACTTTGCCAAGGATGCCATGTCTGCCTTGCTCTTGTTCCTGGACATGAGCTCCCTACTGGCCACCTGGCCAGTGATGTACGCCTCCCTCCTCTCTTGTGAGTAAACATGTTGTGCTGCTTCAGTTGTCATCCTTACACACCTCTCTACTGACTGTGTGTGTGAGGGCCATGCAGGAACTTCCATTGGTCTATCCGGAAACTCCTTGATTGCAGCAGTGGTGAGGGAGCAGGTCAGAGGAGGCTCAGTGACGCCAGAGTTCCAGTCAATAAGCTCCGAGAGTTTGGTGGCATCTGGGTTGATGTCAGGAGTCTTCCTGGGTCTGACACTGCAGTCTCCTACCTGTGTGTCCTCATCTCCTTCACCTCTGATTTCCAGTATCCTCTTCACTGCCTCCCTCCTCTCCTCCTCCACCTCACTGCACAGCATGGCCTGAAGCACAGCCTCAGAGTGTGCATACCAGGCTGATCTCTTCACTGTAGGCATCACTATTCCTATCACCTCCTTCTTCTGACTTCTGAGCAGCTCCAACTGGTACAGTACATGCTTGGGACCCTCCACCCAGCTGTGATTTAACTTGATGTTGAACCAATTTGGCATGTAGACTCCCACTATGAATTCCACAATTATCCTCAGATTCTTCAGGTTCCTATCCTTCAGCCCATGTTTGGAAATCCACAATCCGCAGAACCTTAGAGCCGTGGTGACCCACCTATTGTGACAGACTGGCCCAATCTCTAGGAGAACTAGACTCTGAGGTACCTCTCCCGATCTGATGGCAGTGATGATTCTGTAGCCATATGATTGGTCTGTGCTGAGGTCCTTGACTACCTCCTGACTGAGATGGGGTAGAGGAGGACCAACAGTGATCCTCGTGAACTTTAGGTTGATCTTCAGCTCAGTGGCAGTGTTTAACATCTTCCCTAGGGGCCCAGACCACTTGTTGTTGCTCAATGTCTTGCCATCCAGTGCAGTCACCAGGTGTCTGGGACTCAGTTCCCCAGTGTGCAAGTCACAGACAATCCACACCAACTTCCTGCTAAGCTTGGCCTCCACATAATGCATTACTCCTCCCTCCCAGCCAGTATTCACATTAGTACTGTCACCTTTGGCCAAAAGGGTCTGGTCTGCTCCTCTCTCTCTTAGCCAGTTCACCAGATGATCAGCAATGACCTCAGCATGACTTCTCTCCTCTGCAGCTTCCTCTGGTACAAAATGCCACAAATATTTCCCACCTGGTTCATTGCACACTGTGTAGTGTTCTTCCTTAATGAAGCCAGGAATCTGCCTGTCACTGCCCTCAGCTTCCATCATCACTTTGGTGTCATCTCTCTTCTCATCAAAGAATATACAGGTGATGCCATTTTCCCCTAATCTCTTCATCAAACTTCTTGACCAGCTCCTTAATCAGTCTCTCCTGAGCCCTCCTCACCTTGTTGTGGTTAATCACCAGTGCTGTGTCAAACTCTGTGATAAGACCAGCATCAATCCAGGCAGCAGTGGCAATCTCTGCAGTCTCTCTCAACCCAGTGTGATGTCTCAAGCTAGCCAGAGCTATGTTGGTGATATCTTCAGTGTTGTATTTCTTCTTCTTAGCCACAGGCAAGGAAGAAGTTGTCGCAGCCTCTGGTATGAAGTCTTCGTCCTCCTCTCTCCTCCCTGCCTCCTCCAGTATATCTCCAGTCTCCTCCAACTCCATCTCCAGCAGTGACTCCTCCCTCAACTCCTCTTCTTTCTTGGCTGACTCCTCCGCCTTCCTCCTCCTCTTCTCCTCGGCCTTCCTTCTCTGCTCCTGTCTCTGCAGCACTGCTTCCTGTCTCCTGGTCTCAGGGTAATCAGCTAGACCCATCTGGTGTGCCCCACACTTCCCACCTTTTCTCTCTGACCTTTAATGAAGGCAAGCTCCTGCACTGGTATCTTCTGCTCGCTCCTGCAGCTGCAGTCAATGTGAACTTCACTGTTGCAGACAGGGTTGCACCCAAGCTCACTGCAGCTCCTGATCACACAGTGACAGGTCAGGATGTCCACCAATTTGTCCAGTTTCATCATGAACCTATCTTTGACCTCTAGCTTCACATTGCCAATGGACACCTTCACTGCCTCATCCCACAGTGCCTTCACTTTAGCCCTGATCCTGACCTCAGTATTGATTACAGGTCCTATGAATAGAGGGTTGGCCTTTCTCCACTGAGCCAGTAGCCCTGGAACAATGCCGTTGTTAATCAGGTCATTAACTGGGTAATTCCTCCTGTCTTTCTCACTCATCTCTCTCCTCAACAAACCATACCTCAGCAGATCTCTGGCTGTGGGCAGCTCAGCAGGGGGAAGTTCCCTCCCAGTCCCACCAAATGACTTAGGTGACAACTTGATTTGCTTCGGGTTCTGATTTCTTTCTGACTCATCCTGTGGACCTGTGAACAAAAGAAATGTCATTGAAATTTGGATAGGCCTACTGATTATGATTACATAAAATTAAGTTAATTGAAATTCTTAATATCTTCCTATAAGCTCAGATAAAAGGTTGTGTTGTTATAGGTACAAGACTTAATTATTCAAAGTAATGACAATTTCATATATCTATCACATCAAAATATACAGAAAGTTTGGGTCACACATAACATTTCGAATAATTTGAATTACACAATATTTACATTACGAAGTAATCAAAATTGTCAAAAATGAGGGAAAACACATGCATTCACAATCAAAACTCCAGCATTTGTGACTATGTAAAACTTATAAACCAAACTGCACACCAAAAATAACCAAAGTTGACCACACGTATCAATGGCACATTGATATACGATGCTACAGTCATATTTAGGTTATATTTCAAACCTTTATGGTCAAATATAAGTAGGTAAATGGCTTTTTTAAACAACACTAAAGATATTTCTAAGTTTGGTAGATAATATGACAACAATTCAAAAACTACTAATGCTCAAATAATGACTTTACTAAAACTGACACACCCTATTACTATACTTTGTTGTTTATTCCGCTGTCTATGTCTGTTAGCATGATAATGAACAGGAGTGGGGCCAGTACTGTCCCTTGTGGTACTGAGCTACGTACTTCCGATTCTGATGATGATATACCTTAAATTTTGACGACCTGCAGACGTTCTCTGAGGAAGTTGTAGATCCATTTTCCCACTTTGCCTGTTATTCCCATATATTTCATTTTATGTGCTATCATACCATGGTCACATTTGTCGAAAGCTTTAGCAAAATCTGTGTATATAACATCGTAGTTGTCATTGCCTTCCAATGCATCTAGGGTATTGTTGTAGTGTTCTATTAGTTGTGATAGGCATGATCTACCTGATCGGAATCCATGCTGATTTTCGTTGAATCTTTCCCGTGTCTCTAGGAAATCATAAATTTTCTCTCTAACTATTCTTTCAAACACTTTGGTGAGGTGGGACGTCAATAACACGTCTATAGTTCTTTGCTTGAGATCTGTTCCCTCCTTTATATATAGGGATAATGTTTGCTCTTTTCAAGATGCTCGGTATTTCCCCACTGTCTAGGGATCTTCTCCAAATCCAATATAAAGGTGTAGCTATTTCATTTTTACAGTTTTTAATCACTAATGCGTTCCAATTGTCCGGACCTGCAGTTAAATGTGGTTTCATTTGTCCTATAGCTCTCGCTACATCTTCTGGGGTTAAATCAAAGTCTGTTATATACTCTCCTTGCAATTCCTCTTCAAAGAATGCATTAGTGTATATATATATATATATGCGCCTAGGTGGTCTAGTGGTTAGCGTCGCTGACTACGAATCCATCGGCCCAGAGATCGAAACCCGGTGACGAAACCCAGCTGTTCATCCTTTTACACAATAAAAAAAAGGTTGGTAGATAAATGGGTAACCTGGGTAGCCTCGTGGTTAAGACGCTGGGCTGCTGGTGGGGTGTGGTTTGGATTCCACGTTAAACTATAGGTTTAAGGTGGAGTGACAAGCTTGACCTTCGTCAGAATGAACCATTCAGGTGGAAGCTAAACCAAGGTTATATATATATACAGGGTGGGCAAAAAAACTATTACCCTGATTTTAAACAATATAATTTTACCTTTATCAAATGTTATTTGTACAATCAATATATGCCTTGTATAGAATTTCATGGTCTATCTCTTGGTGAAGTTGGATTTTTGCTAACTGTAACCATTATTTTATAATTCGCTGTTATACAGACACGGGTAGAAAAAGTTTCTGTTTCTATATAGTTAGTTACAATATTTCCTCAGTACGTAATGTTTTTGGCCTTCCACTACCTTCTTTTCGTTTGGTCGACCCTGTGATATCAATTTTCTTTATGAGATATTGAAGTCCAAGTATCGTCCATCGTTTATTTGGAAACTCTTTCTTCATTCGTTTTGCACCCAAGTGTTTCTCCTTACGCAGGTTCAATAGGAATGCTTCATCTTCCAGAGTATTTCATTATGTTATAACTTGTTCACCAACTATAGCAGAATGATGGTCTGAAATTAAAAAGGAAATAAATTAATTATTTTGTGTAAAAATTAGGAAAATTAATTATATATGGAGAAACTGACTGTCATCCGCAAGTATCAGTTGCTGACTTTGACCGCCTTTCAATTGAGCACCATATTCTGATACCCCTCCAGTTGTGAGCCTGTACCTCTACTGGGGCGTTGAAACATTCAAAGCCAGCGTTTGAAAGAGTAAAAGTATGGGTACAACATACGGCCTCAGCAGTAAGATCAATGTACAGGGTGAGCTACAATATTTTTCAAAAGTTGGGTAGTAGTTTTGTTTTTTTGGCCACCCGGTATATATATATATATATATATATATATATATATATATATATATATATATATATTACTAGCTGTTATGCCCATTACTTGCTTAGGGTGGGCTGATTGTATTAAATTTTAATTATTTATTCAAATCGTTTTTTATTTTTCGTCGTATCCCCCAGTAATTGGGGGGGGCCTGCGGTCCCCAATTACTGTCAGTCCAATTATTTTGTCAATAAACTATAAAAAAGAACACAGCCATGAAAATCTTAAGCTTCACAAATCTTGATACAATATGAAGCTCAAGATTTTCATGACTAATTTTTTTCCTCTCTAACCATGTAATTATTAAAAAAATTCAGCTTTTTTTTTAGAGACCCAAAAGTTCACGGACAGACAAAATCACACACAACTTGCTTTTATATAGTAGATAATATATATATATGTAAAAATGGACAATGAATAATCAATATTCATTTTTACATAAGAATCAAAATCGCTTAACGCGAGTTTGGATAATAATTTTACTTGTGGCTTGCTTCCTATTTTTGTTCGTGTCAAAACCTTACGATCTACCATACCTATGGTTTAGTCGTATCCATTTTCATTTGTTATAGAAGTTATTAATTAATTATGATTGTCTTGCATCTCACCCTCGACCCTAGATTATACATACACATTACATATAAGAGGATTGGAACCCGTAGTTGTGCTTCTTAGTCCTTGATACCCATTCTGTCTTTAATTCGTTTCTTTTAGGTCTTCCCAAATAATGACTTACAGTTATACTGCACGTATGACATAATGTGAATAAAATGACGTCATAAAGTAACTTAATTCTCTTCACGTTTTCCATACCTTGAACACTGAATCACGTGTTTAGTATTTGGACATCTTCCGTGAATGTATGGTAAATTCCTTAATAATAATAATAATAATAATAAAATAATTATAATAAAAAGAAAAAGAAACTTCATTCTCTATACATCATTAGTTATGTTGTTTCCTACCTATTGTCTACGATACCTATCAACCTATCAGTCCATATTTTACGCGTCTCTATATTACGCACACAACCTATTGGATTATGTACATGTAAAATACGTCCACATATATTTTTTTTTATTATTTTTTCAAGTGCGTTCAACCCTCACAAGGCATTCATTAGGCTTACAGTAGTTAAATGCTCAAATTCGCGAATCAGCAGAACCGAACGTTTCTAAGATAAACATTTCGCTCTGATCCAAATTTATAACATGTTAAACAATTATAACATATTATGTATATAAATCTATATCATGTGTGCCATGTACTTTGTATATATTTCTAACATCTTAATTGTCTATTAATATGAAACACTGTAAAAACAAAACAAAGCTATAGTAACTGTTTAATTGTAATTAACTGTAATACTTTAATTAATAATAATTGTAATGTACTTCAAGGAAACTGTAATTAAATGTAATGATTTAATTTATAATGTAAGAATGTACTTTAATAGAACTGTAAGGGACAATCATAAGCGAATGGGAAGTAATCCATAATCGAAATCATAATTGTAATAAACCCAAAAAAAATGTACTCAGTCGTGTACTTCAATTGTACTTGTGTACGACTATGAAATGATATCATGATATCGCCTTCAGAAATGAAGATTGGCAAAAAAAAAAAAAGATTTTTATTTTTATTTTATTTTTTTTAAATCTTTATTGGAATCTTTCAAACATCTGATCGTGTTAAAAGGGGGAAACTTAACCTCCAACTGCCGTTCCCCAACATTCAGGCTTATATATTATACATGTATTGTAAAAAGGAGGACACTTCATTACGGCTCTCTGCTTTGGTCACTGCTAAGAGACTCCCCTTGTTAGCAGCCTCGCTGCGGGGAGGGGGCAGAGGCCCCTTGCCTCCTTAATATTTTTAGATTCCGGCCTGAGCTCTGGTCGAAAGAGGTCGAACCTCTACCCCTGTAAAATTCAGACCACTACCTGTAAATTTTTAAGAAGAAAATTACAGTAAGAGAAACTTTTTTTTCCCCCTCGAGTTGGGCTATCTTCAGAGGAATTTAGTCAAGAAAGTAGAAGTATCAGAGTATTATTGAAAGAAAAGAATTAACAGAGTGTCGACCCCATAAAGCGAGAGAAAAGAATTAGAAAGTTATAGAAGAAAAGTATATACAGGGTGTCCCGTAAGTCTGGACCCATAGGGATTTATAATATATTTTTTTATTGTTATTATTATTATTTTATTATTATTATTTTTTATTATTTTTATTATGATTTTATTTGTGGGGCCACTTGAAAGCCAAAGTGTACGAGGTCAAACTTCAGAACATTTTCCACCTTAAAGCACGCATTGTGGAGGCGTGTCAAGAAATTCTGCGACTGTGATTCAGAAAGTGCTGTCGCAGTGGAGATTGCGTCTTCAACTATGTGTGCGACACAACGGCGGACACTTTGAACAGATTATGTAATAAATTTTTGGACTATTTTGTAATTTTATTATTTTTCCCTATGGGTCCAGACTTACGGGACACCCTGTAGAAGAAATATCCGTTGCTTGCCTCCGTAACTAGAACCCCCGTCGATCCGAACCAACCCAGGGCCATAGACGGAGGGGTTAACATATATATATATACATATATATAATATATATATATATATGTTATAAATGGAATATTATACAAGAACACGCGATTTTTTCACGATGAAAAAATTACCCCCAACCAGGATTCAAACTCAACAACTCTTGAATAGAAGGTAAGGGTGTTAACCACTATACTATATGATGGGATAAAAGTCAGCACAACCTGTCATGTATTTAAACAAGTGAGGAGACATACTGTATATCATTTTCGTGTCACAAGGCATTTTATGTGTTAACCATCCCTACCCCGAGGTAATGACCACTATTTCATTCAAATCACTTCTATCAAGAGGTGTTGGTTTCGAATCCTGGTGAGGGCAATTTATAGATATATATATATATATATATATATATATATATATATATATATATATATATCAGTGGCGACTCGTGGTATAAATGTATGGGGGTGCGATTTCATAAAATTTATAATTTTTAGAATTGTAGTACATAAACAATCACATGGTGCTTCCGTACGGTACTTATATGTCAAAAGAAGCCATAAATTTGTATTAAAACAATATTTTAATAAAATATAAAAATAATTGTTGAATAAATTTGACTATAATAAATTTGACTATAATAATGTACCACTGTACGACAACACGGACTCACAATAGGCTAGTGCGAATCCAACTGCGCCGCTCACAAGAGTACTGTACTTGTATTAACATATGCGGCTATGCCAGACGTACAATTCTAGTTAATTACAAATAAGTAATAATTTAATAAAATACATATAAATGGCTTATATCATTATTACTGAAGTAACTATTAGTAAAAATAAAGTTATTATAAAAAAAATTCGCGATTGTACTTATATTTTCATTACAACAGTAAAATATAATTTATATTTACTTGAGCGAAAAATCTATCGCTCCATTCGGCTGCAATATTATTTGTATTCAAACAGCGGTACGCTATTTGAAGCTATGCTATAAGTTTAGAATATTATGTACTGTATGAAGGCTTACTCAAAATGCCTCATGAATCATGATATGCCACATGAATTTTTAAAATATTTCAAGAATATTTATTATAATATCTTAAAATTAATATATTTTTATCTGTTAAATTAATATTATCGTTTCAAGCAAGGGGGAGCGACCGACGCTCCATCGCTCCTATACGCCAGTCGCCACTGATATATATAATATATATATCAACGTAAAGAACGACGCTTGTATAGGAGAACATTCCGCACAAGATGAGGAGGGAGAACGAACAAATGAAAAAATGAGGTAACCACCCGGAAATCGAACCCGGGATCTTCCGATTGCCGGTCAGATATGATAACCACTACACCATGGTCCTCAGTCGATCAGAAGTCGTAATTCTCCTACATACGCGCAGAAAACCAATGCCCCGAAGGGGCACCCTCGCATGCCGCACCTATATATACACATTTCAACTGCAAAGAACACGTAGTATAATTAACGTAAAGAACGACGCTTGTATAGGAGAACATTCCGCGCAAGATGAGGAGGGAGAACGAACAAATGAAAAAATGAGGTAACCACCCGGGAATCGAACCCGGGATCTTCCGATTGCCGGTCAGATATGATAACCACTACACTATGGTCCTCAGTCGACCAGAAGTCGTAATTCTCCTACATACGCGCAGAAATCAATGCCCCGAAGGGGGCACCTCCCGCATGCCGCACCGATATATACATTTCAACTGCAAAGAACACGCAGTATAATTAACGTAAAGAACGACGCTGGTATAGGAGAACATTCCGCGCAAGATGAGGAGGGAGAACGAACAAATGAAAAAATGAGGTAACCACCCGGGAATCGAACCCGCGATCTTCCGATTGCCGGTCAGATATGATAACCACTACACCATGGTCCTCAGTCGATCAGAAGTCGTAATTCTCCTACATACGCGCAGAAACCAATGCCCCGAAGGGGGCACCTCCCGCATGCCGCACCTATATATACATTTCAACTGCAAAGAACACGCAGTATAATTAACGTAAAGAACGACGCTTGTATAGGAGAACATTCTTCCTCCTCATCTTGTACTGTACTAACTGTACTAAACTGGCTTGTGAAAAAGTTTAAACTCGTACCACGGATAAGCCAGAAGAGTGGCTTCTCATAAACTTAATTTACAATTTGGAACCTCAGAAAGGGTCTCTTTTGCCATCTAATGCTGACGTCTTACGTCATTATCTATTTTTATCAAGAGGACCTATGAAAAAGAAATCACAGTCATCTGTGATCCAAGAAGCACTAAGAAAAGTTAAAAAACTTTGGGATTGGGCCGGTATCACATGCCAAGATACTTCAAAAAGCCGCCATCCGAGAACAAAAGTAGAACAATTGATAAAGCAATATGAATACTTTTCGAAAAACAAAAAAACAGGAAGAAAGAATAAATAAGAAGAGACCATCTTTCCTGAAGGAATTAAAGGAGTTATTTGATATTTGTTCTCAAAATGCCATAGAAATAATAAAAAAAAAAGATCCATTAAGAACTTCGGTAACAAAGCAGCAAGATATAGAGTTTCTAATAGACCAAAGAGGACCCCAAAAGCTTTGCTTAGGTTCAATAGATAAAAGCTATCAAAACAAGTTTGAAAGTCAGGTGAAAAGAGTGGAGCGTGAAAAATGACTTCAAGAGAAGGAACTGGAGAGACAAGAAAAACTCAGCATGTCCTTGAAAACAGATATTGAGGGAGAAATAGCAATTCCTAACGAACCAAATCCTATTCCAAGTACATCATATGTTAGAGATGAGGATTATACGCCTCCTCCATCAAAATCCTCATGCAAAAGAAAAAAATATTGTACAGAATCCTATCGTCTCAAATATGGCAGATCGTCTTAACCTTTCTGTTCGCCAAAGAACAGGGTTTGCTGCTGTTATTGCAAGTCTACGATAAAGACCTGAGCGATATCACGTTATCAAAATCAACGATGCAAGGACAAAGGATAAAAAGTAGAATTGAAACAGCCAAAATGGTCAAAGAAAAGTTTATACCACCTGAACATTGTGCTCTACACTGGGATCGGAAGCTCGTTTCTGATAACAGTGGGGAAACGGGAGAAAGGCTAGCGATAATTGTGTCAGGGATCCCTTCAGCACCTGAGGGAAAAGTTCTTGCTATACCAACTATTTCGGATTCCTCTGGTAAAATGTAAGCAAACGCCGCATTTAATGCTGCAAAAGATTGGAACTTGGACCAAAACATTTGTGCACTGGTTTTTTATACAACAGCGTCTAATACAGGTTGGATAAATGGAGCCTGCATCATTTTAGAAGAGCTCCTAGAAAGGAAGGTAATGTGGCTTGCATGTAGGCATCACATTTACGAAAGAGTCTTGGCTGCTGCATTTACTCAAATATTTGGCACTACCACAGGCCCAGAAATGTGTTATTTAAACAGTTTCGAGATAAATGGAAGGCATTAGACGTCGCAAAACCTTATACAATTTTGAAAATTACAAATAGACAGATGAAATCAAGCTGCAACGAGTAACCAAGTTTGAAAGTGATGTTAAGGGACACAGATACCGGAAACATATTTCTCAGGAATGATTATAGAGAATGCGCAGAAGTTGTTATCCAAATTCTTGGACATATACCACTGAACGGAGTTCGTTGACTCCGTCTGGAGCAATCATAATGCTCACTGGATGGCAACTATTCTCTATTCTGCTAAAATGCTGGCATTCAGCAAACAAATGGATATTCTGAAGAATATGTGAAACACTTAGAGGAGTTCTGCTTATTCACTGCTTTATATATCCAACTATGGCTCAAAGCACCAAAAGCGTCGGATGCAGCAATCAATGATTTGACTTTTTTATAGTGACCTTCACATATATGGTGACACAGGGACAGAAATGTAGCTCATCGTAAAATCAAGATATTCGAAGGCCACTGTTGGTACCTAACTGAGAGAGCTTATCCCATTTTCATTATTCTGATGAAGAGAAAAGAAACATTGCTACATAAATTATTAGATCACATAGAAATGATAAAACAACTCGTATGCCCAAAGTGGAAAACCAGTATTTCCTTTGATCAATAAATCAACCAAACTAGCTTCCCTAGCTGGACCAAAATCTTGGTTTTTCTTTGATGTTCTACATAGCAATGAAAAATGGTTAAATAAACCTGTTAAAACTTGGAAAGAGGACAGAAATTTTATTCAAATCTCTAATTTTGTACACAGTATTAAGGTTGTTAATGATGCGGCCGAGCTTGGAGTATAATTAATTGAAGATTTCGCAAATTGCATCACAACAAATGAAGAACAAAGACAACAACTCTTGCAAGTTGTTGAATATCAAAGAAGTTTGTTGTCATCTTTTAAAAAGAGTTCCTTAGTTCAACTGCTAGAATAGCTTCAGTGATTATCAGTATTCACATTTTATTTCATACATTCATTTGCTTTACTAAGTAATTTTTCTGTTCAAGGTATTGTATATTCGTTGTATATTTGTATATTTGTTGAATAAAAAAAAACGATGGGGGCTCAAGAGCTGGCATGAAATATTCAATCTCTTGAGTTGTTCCCACCTTGGAAATATTGTGAGTCTCAAATATATTCCAAGGCCCATTGCCGCGAAGCTGCACTGGGATGATGCTTCACAGGTGGCGGTAACACCTATTCTCTAAATTCCATTCAAGACAAAATGTAGAAGAAAATGTTAAAAATAGACATTTTTGCCTTTTAATTTTCTATTTTGGTAAAAAAACATAATAAATTAGGTATCAATCGATAGCTATTTTAATTTTCTATCCAAAAATGTACATCGAATGAGGTTATAATAAAATGTAAAAAATTATAACCGAAAGGCTTCCGAAAATCGACAAGTTTTGATAAAGAAAAGGGGAAAATTGGTTTTGTAGGCCTAGGGGGTCCGAAATTTCCATCAAATGGAAAATAATTGCTACTTTCTTACTTAGAGCGACAGGCATAATGCTATTAGGAGGTTGGACCCGGGAAAAAAAGAAGTTGGTCAAAAATGGGACACCCTGCTATACAGGCATTTTAGTCATGTTTGAAAATATAGGACTAACACCATTATACTCATATAAATGTAAAGTCGATATGTTTCTCTTTTATGAAACTAAATTTTTTTAAAATAGTATAAAGATATATGCAAATAAAAAAGGGCTGACTATATTATATAATTTTGGGCTAAAATGAAATTTAGTTTGAGGCGAGAATAAAATTTTGCATTTTAACCCTCCAATATATATTTTTTTCTTCCTAAAATCGCGCGGAGAAGATAAACGAACATGAAGCGATTCATGATTCATTTTGCATAAATTTCTGGTGGAAAATATGCATGTGAGCGGCTGACAGGCTGCTTGTTCTATGTTTATCTTGTACAGCATTGCCTTATCCGAAGTTAATAGTATCATAATAGATTACAAAACAAAGACCAGATAGGACACTAAATAGGGTTAGGTTTTGGCTAGCAACCACACTTTGCCAGGGACATTTCTGAGGAATAATAAATATTTAATTAATTCAGAAATTAAATTCATGATACTTGTACAGTCCCCTGCAATAGTTCCGCTCCACCCTCTCCGAAATGTGAAAGAAACGCAATCCCTCTTTCTCCCCCACCCTCACTCCCTCCCTCTCCTCCTCCCCCTCTCCTTTCACTATCCCCCTTCTCCTTCCGCTATCCCCACCTTCTCTCTCTCTCTGTTCCCTCCTCCTGCCTCCTTGTTATTTTCTTTCGATTTACCTTCATTCTTATTTTCATTTTTCCTTCCCCTTCACCTCATGCTAAGACATGACCCTTCTCTTTCCCCCTTCCTTGCTCCCCGATTATTACCTCCTCCCATGTCTCTCATTCCTCCCACCCTATCAACTACTGTCATTTGTGTTTTTGCTTCTTTCCTTTTTACCTTCCCCTCATAATCCATTCTCTTTTACATAATAACCGACTCGCTCATCCACTCACGTATTTAATTTTTAATAAAACTTCCTCTATAAATACTAAAAAATACATTAACAGCTTCTGAAAGTGTTCGTCTGTATCAATAAGCTTTTTCTCTTTTAAATAATACACCAAAAACGACGATATTACGAGGTCAAACAGTCTACATGGAATTGCACAATAGCTGAAATTAATCATCATAATGTAGAGGAATACAACACTTATTTGTAAGTGTTAATATCGAATCGCGATATGACAAAAAATATTGCAACACGAATGATCCCAAAATTCGAAGGACACTGTAATTCGACGTGTCGGATGATTTGAATTTAGCGACGAAATATATTAAATAATATATATTAATATATATGTGAAAGTGAATAATTCTTACATTCACTTTTGCATGTAAAATCCAAACTCGTGTGACACTAACTGTACCGTATATAAAATGCAAGTTTGGAAAATTTTTAAATTTTCTTTCTATTTTATTTTTGCTAAGTAATTGCTGAATTATTTTTTATAAATTACCTACTCATTTTTTAAATTAAGCTTAATCACGTAATCCTGTTAAATTCTGCAATGTTAATTTCTTTTTTATACATTCTCTCTTAGTTGTAAAAGAAAGTCAACTTGACAAAATTCCAAATTAACACTTAATTTTAAATTTTAAGCATTTAATTTTGGCTCATATGCATGTTTAGTTTTAATCCATAATAAAATGCATATTTCAATTTCCAATTTTAGTTAACTCGGCAAATCATGCTCTGAATATGCTGTTTACTCCGGTTTCTATCATTATATCTGTGCTTTCCTTTCTAATTTCCTTTCTGACCGATTTATAGTTGCGGTTTGAGGAGGCCACTGTTCTTCTCCTAAAGCTATAAACAGTGGTGTTCCTCATGGCTCTGTCCTGTCACCCACTCTTTTCCTTTTATATATTAATGATCTTTTAAGTTGCACTTCCTGTCCTATCCACTCCTATGCCGATGGTTACACTTTTCACTTCTCCACCCGCTTCACAAAGCGTCCCTCTCAACAGTCACGCCATGCTTCACGTCTGACCTTTCTGCCATCTCTGATTGGGGCAGAGAAAAAAAACCTTGTGGCTTTCAATGCCTCAAAAACTCAGTTCCTCCATCTGTCTATTTGTCACAATCTTCCACACAACTATCCACTTACTTTCAAAAATACACAACTCAATCCTTTCTCTTCTCTTGACATTCTTGGCGTTTCCTTTTCTCGTGATCTTTTGTGGAAAGATCACATATACTCTTTTTTCAAAAAAGCCTCTGTGCTGCACTGCAGTTTCTTCACCCCCACTCAGTTGCTGTCTCTGTATAGGGGTCTTGTCCACTCCTGTATGGAGTACGCTTCTCATGTGTGGGGTGGCTCAACCCACTCAGCCGTACTTGACCGGGTGGAATCAAAGACTTTTCGTCTCGTCAATTCTTCGGCTCTTACTGACTGTCTTCAATCCCTCTCTCTTCGCCGCAATGTTGCCTCACTCTCTATTTACCATCGCTATTATAAATGCTGTTCAGAACTCTCTAACTGCATGCCTCCTCCATTAAGGAGAACACGCAGTACCAGACTTCCTACACATTCTCATTTCTTTCCTCTCCAGCTGTCTAACATAAGGGTTAAATGGTATTTTCAATCTTTGATCTACTGAACCGGTCAACTCTGGAGCAATCTTCCTCAATTCATCTTTCTCTCTGTCTATGACCTCTACTCTTTCAAACACAGAGTGTCCAGGCATCTCGAAAACCCTGGACCATGATTTTGGTTTTCTTCTTCTATGGGGGGGGGGAGCTTTTGCGGGCATTTCCTGCATAAAAAAATATATATACATATGTAGGTCTACATTAAACAAAAATGTAAAAAGAGATTAGCACAAGGTTAACAAGCACCGATTAAAGGCACAAGACATTTGTAAAAGTTAAAGTACAAAGGTTTTCGTACATTTACTTACAAAACTATTTAATACTTTATGTATGTGTGTTGTGCGTATTTTTCTACAAGGTTTCGACATCTCTCAGTAGAAATTTTAGCTCATTCTTTTAAAGAAAATTGTTTCATTTCATTCAGATTCGGAGGGTTTCTCTTGCGGAAACCTTTTTCAAATGAAACCATAAATTCCCGATTAAATTAAGATCTGGGCTTTGACTAGGCCACTCGAGAAGATTGAAATTCTTTGATGAAGCCATTTCATGGTGCTCTTACTTTTTGTTTTGGATCATTATCTTGTTGCAGTACCCAATTGCAAACCATTCGCAACTCTCGAAATCTACAACTTCTACAGATTCCTGATTTTCTTTGAATTCAAGATTCTACTGATGACAAGAAGATTTCCTTGACCAAAAGGACTAAAGCGTCCCCCTAAAAATAAATTCTTTGATGTTTTACATTATAAGGGTGTTTCAAAAGTACCTCATTATTTTTAAAATTTTATTAAAATAGCAATTACAAGAGGAACCAAATGACAATTTGGTTGCTGAGTCCACGATTCATGAGAATTTTGGTGGCATCAAACTTGGCTTCATAAGTCTACTGGAAAGTCACTGGTACACCTCAACGTGGGCACCGTCTTTTTCGAAACAAGCGAGCCACCGTTTTACGCATTCTTGGCCGACATTGGACAACATTTCGGGAGTAACAGAAGCACACGCATTCCTGATCCGTTCTTCTAGTGTGGGGAGGACTCGCGGCTTGGTGGCGTACACTTTGCTCTTAATGTAGCCCCACAAAAGAAGTCGCATGGGGTAAGATCAGGCGAGCGAGCAGCCCATTCGATGGGACCACGGCGACCAATCCACCGATCCGGGAACTGCTTATTCAGAAATGAGCGAACCTCACGCGAGTAATGAGCAGGGGCACCGTCTTCCTGGAAAATGACTTCTTGCATGTCAGCTACAGCTGACAGTTGGGGGATGCAGAACTCCTGAAGCATACGAAGGTAATTGTCTCCGTTGACGTTCACGGAATTTCCATCTTGATCCCGGAAGAAGAACGGACCAATCAGCCCAGCTGAGGAGATGGCACACCAGACGACCAATTTCGGCGTGTCCCTTTCATGTTCACGGATCTCCGCAGGATTGTGAGTTCCCCAAATGCGGGTGTTGTGCCGATTGACGCGACCAGAGAGGTGGAAGAGAGCTTCGTCAACCACATGTGCTCCAGGATCGATGGGTCTCTTTCGTAGTGATGCAGCAGTGTCTCACACATCTCCACCCGGCAATCGTAGTCTTGAGGTTCCAGCTTCTGAACCACCTGGATCTTGTACGGATACAGCTTGAGACCACGCCGCAAAATCCGTTGGATAGATGTCGCGCTGATGTTCAGTTCCGCAGCAGCTCGCCGAATGGACTTTCCTTGACTCTGAGTAAACGCCTCACGGACAGTTTCGACATACTCCTCACTCCGCCCACTTCGAGGTCTTCCTGATCGTGGTTTTTCCTTTACGGATCCAGTCTCCATAAACTTCCGGTGGGTGGCGACGATGGTGTTCCTATCCGGTGCATAATGCTGTCCGTAGACTGCCCGGAATCGTCGCTGCACTTCGACCACAGATTGAAAAACCTCCTGCAATGCAGCGATTTTACACCTCTGCTCTAGAGTCAGCATGGTAGCAGAAGAAAACGGAGCAAAACTTCAAATGTAGACTCAAAAAAAATTCTCAACTACTGAGTAAGAGTTTACCACAAGATGAACGTCGTTGGTCGATTAGCTGCAAAGAAAATTGAAAATCAAATTAGTGAGGGACTTTTGAAACACCCGGTATGTTGGAGTTAACCTAATTTTTTATTTGTTAAATTTATCCAAACGAACGGTAAACTTTTCCTAACTATCCTATGCATGGTACAAAAGATGAGGACGAATATAACTGAAATATTTCTCTGTACAAATACTTATGAGCGCCACTATATATATATATATATATAATATATATAATATATATATATATATAGTAGATAGATATAGAGCTTTATTTAAGAAATTACATTTCCCCTAAAACGTTTTCGTCACTCTGAATATTTATTATCCACCAACCGCGAATCTACGACACGCCTTCTCAAACAACCAGCTACCAACTTAACTTCCAAAGTATAACTGTACCTTAACTGTATAACTGTACCCTGCCAGTGTGACCACCTTTGCATAGTGACCACTCGACTAAAGTGACCACTTACCTATGATCTCGACAAAAAGCTAGAAGTACATTTTCTCAGTACAGTGACAACTTGAATATTGTGGAAAATGACCGGTTTAACACCAACTAAAAGTAATTTTTGTTAAGAATTTAATTTGTAAAAGTGACCGTACAATTTCAATAAAACACAATGATTTTACAATTTAATCCACTCATAACTCATACCTATAATGTGTAGAAAATTGTTTTCAGTTAAATAAATGGAAAGTTAAAAACAAGTTCGTTTTGGTACAAAAGTGGGATCACCTGAAGATCCGTCACTCCAGCCTTTTTCAGTTAGCTTTATAAGGCTAACTAACGAAAATATTACGACCTAACCTAACCAATCGTTAGGTCAACTGTACACCCTTGACGATTGGTTAGGTTAGGTCGTTATATTTTCGTTAGTTAGCCTTATAAAGCTAACTAAAAAAGGCAGGGGTGACGGATCTTCAGGTGATCCCAAAAGTGCATATTTTTTTTTAATTTCGTGAACTAATTCTTTTCAGAGCTCAGGCACATGATTCAAAAAAGTCTCTCCTAGGAGATATGAATTTTTCTGAAGTGACCACCTACTGTAGCTGCCTGACGAACTATATATATATATTGAAGTATAAACACATACCTGCGCATTGTTGCATATACAAAATTTATATATATATATATATATATATATATTATATTTTTTTTTTTTTTAGTTCAGGAAGAACCGATTCGCCTCTATTTAAAGGGCATATCTCAGCGGAAAAACAAAGAAAAAGTGAGAGGAAAGACAGAGGAAAAAGAAAGGGTGGAGGGGACAGTCGAAGTGGAAAAAGACCAAGGATGACAAGGACTGCAGGGTCGAGCCCCATCATCCTTGGGTGCTAGGGCCGGGAGGGCGCACGTGAAACCTCCAGGAACAAGCACGTACAAACGAGCACAAAGAGCACTCAAGAGCACGAGCTTAGAACCCCTTGCGGGGATATATATATATATACACACACACACACACAGAGTATATACACACACACACACACACACACACACACCCACAGTTGCGTAAAAATTTTTAAATACACTTGAAAACCCAACGAAAAACTGTTTTGATTGAAGCATTAGTGACAGTTAAAGGGGGAAAAAACATAAAATAGTTTCAGAAACAAAAATGAATAAAATAAGCTAAAATGCAACACATAATAGGAAAAAATTGAAATTAATGTTGAGCAAATGTTTAAGTACAGATGATTAATTAAAAGATTGCGATATTTCTCTACCCGCTTCTTGCACTTCCCAGAAGAGATTTTGGCCCATTTTTCTTGACAAAATTCGCGGAGCTGATTGAAAGTAGTTGGTTTCCGTTTATGGGCAGCTGTCTTAAGATCAAACATCAAACGCTCATTCCAGAAGCTTCTATTTCTTCTTCAGTCATGCCTTGGCAGATTTGCTAATGTGCTTTGGATCAGTGTTCTACTGCAGAATAAAATTGCGAATCATGGAAAGCTGACGAACTGAAGGCATAACATTTTCTTCCAATATTTCTTGACATGTGGTGGAGTCTATGTGTTCATTGATTTCCATCAATTTACCAGGGCCTGAAGCACTGAAACATCTCCACGAAAGAATACTGTCACCACCAGGTTTAACTGTAGGTATAGTAGTATGGCCACAAAATGGTATAGTGCATATGCAATTGCACTGTTGATGAAATGATTGCCAGTGCCATCCCCCTCTTGTTGTAAGGTGCCAACTCCTCTCCCACCAGGGTGCCAAGGAAAAAGAAAGAAAAAAAAGGGGAATCTCCCCAGCTACAACAAGCTTTGAAAGTCCACCTAACCGAAGAGAGAGAGAGAGAGAGAGAGAGAGGAGAGAGAGAGAGAGAGAGAGAGAGAGGGGAGAAGTGGGGAGGAAAAGGGGAGAGGAAGGAGAGAGAGAGAGAGAGAGAGTTACAAGGAGTTACAAGGAAAAGAAGGACCTCAAAAGGCCTTGCGGCCCATACCGAGGAGGTACCAATGGCAACGGGTGCCAGGGAAAATTTTGTAAAAGTTTATTTTTCTTTCAACTATCCTAGCAGTAGTAGAAAACTGGATAGAAAAGTAGAAGGCTCTCTCCCCACCCTCCGCTCCCTCCCTGCCAGAGGCAGGTACGGAAAAAGGTTGAAGAAAATACCTTGACCCTGGAAAAGTAGCCAAGGAAATTTTACAGGAAAGTGGAGAATATATAAATAGCTCTATATTTAGCTTGCTCACAGAGACCGAGCAAGCGAACTCCTGCAGAGTTTTCTATGTTTTAGTCTTAAACTATGAGAGTATTCAGTACTTTGTCTAGCCTATTTTTAAACAGATTTACACTTTGACTGGAAACAACCTCTGAGGGAAGTTGGTTCCAGATATTAACTATTTTATAGGAAAAGAAATTTCCGCAGACTGAGGTCCTAAATGTCTTTACACACTCAAATAGTGTGCAAGATTTCGTCTAACCTTTTCTTGAACTGATCCACAGAGGAACTGTTCACAACTTCCGAAGGTAACCTGTTCCATGTGTCACAGATCTTATACGTAAAGTAATTCCCACACACACTAGTCCTAAACCGTTTCAAATCCAACTTCCAACCATTGTTGCGAGTTGGGTTATCATTTAAACTAAACATACTTCTAAAATCGACATCGTTGAACCCGCGTAAGAGCTTGAAAACCTCGATCAGTTGACCGCGCAGCCTCCGAGTTTCAAGCGAAAACAAGTTCAGGGCGCGTAACCGTCGATTGTAGCCCATATGCCTAACGGAAGGGATTAACTTTGTGGCCCTCGCCTGCACTCGCTCCAGCCTCTCAATATCTTTCCTGAGGGTGGGCGACCAGAACTGCACAGCATACTCCAGGTGCGGCCGAACAAGGGAATTGTACAGTGAGAGCACAATCTCCTTGTTCCGAAACTGAAATTGCCTCCTGATATAACCCAATAGTTTCTGGGCTTTCTTTTCCACCTCTACACACTGTTTCGTAAACTTAAGGTCGCTGCTAATTAGCACACCCAAGTCCTTTTCTAAATCAGTCACCTCGATATTACTACCCAACATCGAGTAGTCCGACTTGGGATTGGCGTAGCCAATGTGCATCACTTTGCATTTACCCAAGTTAAACGGCATTTGCCATTTTTCGGACCACTCTCCTATCCTACCTAGGTCCGCACGCAGTTCCTCGATCGCTTCGGGCGTCCCAACATTGGCCCCAAGCTTGGTGTCATCAGCGAATTTGGCGATCCGACTGACGATGCCACCGTCGATATCATTTATGTAAATGATAAACAACAGTGGCCCCAAAACGGAACCCTGAGGAACCCCACTAGTGACCGAGGCCCAACCCGACTAGCCCCTTTAATTACCACCCTCTGCCGCCTATTCCTCAGCCAGTTTTCAATCCACCTACCTATTTCCCCACCGATACCCAGCGCGCGCACTTTCGCCATTAGCCGGCGGTGAGGTACCTTATCAAAGGCTTTCTGAAAGTCGAGATAAAGTATATCAATAGCCCTACTCTTATCGTACTCACTCAACATGACGTGGAAAAACTCGAGCAAGTTGGTGAGACACGACCTATGCCGTCTAAACCCATGTTGGGAGTCCCCAAGCAGCTTGTAGGAATCCAATGGTCAACGATCCTATCAGCTATTATCCCTTCTAATAATTTACCTACAACTGAAGTGAGACTAATGGGACGATAGTTCCCTGGACTTTCGTGATCCCCTTTCTTAAAGATAGGGGTCACGTTGGCTTCCCTCCAGTCACCAGGCACCTGGCCCATCTCCAACGATTTGTTGAAGACTGTAGCCAGGTGGGGAGCCACCTGGTCGCGCACTTCTCGCAACACTCTGGGGAGAAACTGGTCTGGCCCAGGAGCCTTAAACGCGCTCAGTTTGTCTATTCTATCGGCAACGACTGTCGCGGTACATCTAACACTATCCAGGCCAGCACCTTCGTGCCTCACGCCTGGCTCGGGGATGACGCGGGTATCCTCCCTGGTGAACACTCCCGCAAAGTACTCATTAAGCACATTAGCGATGTCCGCGTCGGAGGTCCGCAGAACGCCGCTTCCGTCCTTTAACGGACCTATCATGCTTCTAATGGGCTTTCTACTATTAACATAACTGAAGAATTCCTTAGGGTTCCCCTTGCAGAGGCTTGCCACCCGTAGTTCTTCGTTACGTTTCGCTAGCCTAACCTTCGCCTTCACTTCCCTACACAGGCGGACATACGCTTCAGTGTTCTCGTGGGAACGATTGGCCTTCACCCTCCTATACGCTACTTTCCTATTTCGGATAGCCGAAGCGATGTCACGATTGAACCACTTAGGCTGCGTTGAAGCAGGGGTGACCGGTTTTGAGGGTATGGCAGCAGACTGCAGCACCATAAACTCGTCCCGGAATGCACTCCACACTCCCTCAACATCGCCGCCAACCTCTAACCCCATCTCTCCTACGCTATCCCTGAGGCTAACAAAGTTCGCCTCTCGAGTTACTACGCTTCACCCGAGGGACGCACACACGGAACCTAATAAGACCGTGATCACTCCCGCCCAATGATTCGTCAACGGTGAGGCCAGTGACGAGGTTGTCTTCGGTCGTGAATACTAAGTCTAGAACGCTTTCGCCTCGTGTAGGCTCGTTGACCCACTGAGTGAGGAAGTTCTCATCAGCAAAGTCAACTAGGCTCCTCCCTTCAGCATCGGCAGTCCTGTTTTCCCACTTAATGCACGACAGTTGAAGTCTCCTAAAACTACACACACCCTATCCCCTAGCAGGCTACTGAGTTCGGTGTGCAGGGCTGTATCCTCCACGAGGAGGAGATGCGGAGGTCTGTACACCAAGATTAACCTATAGTTCGTCCCTCCCACGTTCAGATCGACGCCAAGCAGCTCCCGTTCCGACCGGAACTGGCAGTCAACCGGACTCAACGTGTCTCTGACGTATATTAGTACCCCACCCCCCTCCCCACGGGTGCGGTCTTTGTGAAACATTCTATACCCGGGAATTTCGAACTCCCCAACGTAGTCCCTACGATCAGTATGAATCCAGGACTCGGTGATAGCAACGATATCCTGGTATTCTGATGCTAAGAGTGCCCGTAGCTCGCCAAACTTGTTCCTGATCGACCTAGCATTAAAAAGCATTGCACGGAGGGAGCCTCCCCTATTCTGACCGCCCCCTAGCACGACCCGTTTCCCGAACAGCCAGGGCTGTCGGGAGTTGAATAGCCCTCACTAACGAGGGGACAATCTCCGCAGGAGCTTGAGCCCCCTCCAACGTGGAAGGAGAGTCACTACCTGCTGTTGGAGGGGACTAACTACTGGGGAGGGGGACTAACTACTGGGGGAGGGGGACTAACTTCTCGGGGAGGGGGACTACTGCTGGGGAGGGGAACTACCTGCTGGGGGAGGGGGACTAACTGCTGGGGGAGGGGGACTACCTGCTGGGGGAGGGGGACTAACTGCTGGGGGAGTAGGTTAACTGTTTGGGGAGCAGGATCAATTGCTGGTTTGGGGGGTCTTAGTTTAAAGAGGTTATACAAATTAATGTTCAGTAAATCACCATACTTCTTTTTCCCCTTTTGGTTAAAATGTATCCCGTCCGAACCAAAGTATTCCCCATTTCCGTAGAATGTAGCCCAAAAATCGACAAACTTTAGGCCTTTTTCATCACACATGCATTTAACTCTTTTATTTATGCTAATGGCTTTACTTAGAGTATAGTCACTAGCACGCATTCGAGGGAGAATTCCTACGACCATACCCATGTCTGTCCTATCCCTAACCTTGTCAGTTAGGTTCTTAAATTCTTTTATAATGGGCTCTGTCTGCCCTCCTGTCCCTCCCATAAAAACGTCATTGCCACCAACATGGACAATGATAGGGCAACTCTTATTCTTGATATTAATTTTGCCTAATTCCCTATTAATTATCTGGCTTGTGGCACCCGGAAAACATCGGAGCTTTCTCTTGGTCGCCCGTCTTGCTCCGAAAAAGTCCCCTTGATTCCTTACCATAGAATCCCCAATTAAAAGGTTTCATCCTCCTCATCAGCAAGTAAGTGAAACTTATTTTTGATGGTAATGGGTTCCAAATCCTTATGTTTTGGTTTTGGTTTGGAGGGTCTTTTATTTTTGACCAATTTGAATTCTTGGTCCTCCGTTTTATTTTCCGGAATAGTCACCGTGTTTTCCAAGCGTGCCACGCTTTGCTCTAGATGCTTAATTTTACAGTTTAAATCTGCTTGTGTGTTTTTAGTTTGATCTTGTCTACTGGGATGGATTTCCAGTGCTACGAGCCTAGCTTTTTTACTAATTCCTTTAGCTCTTTCACTTCCTTTTCGTGGTTGTCTCTAAGTTTACAAAACAAACATATACTAAGGGATGTGATATCGCTGATACTACCTTCTGGGAAGTCAACGCACCAATGATTAACTTTACATTAAAGCATTCTGCTTTCAATTTAGCTGGCCCTGTCATATTTTCTCTTTTTTTTTTTTTTTTTTTTTTTAACGATACGTTAATTTAAATAAATAATACAATATGTTCCTTTTAATTAATACGATACGTTACTTTTAAATAATACAATATGCTACTTTAATTAATATAACGAATGGTGAGAGGGGTAATGGTGAGTTCGGAAGTAAACACGTGTTACAGACCGGAAACTGAGTTGAATACAGAAATGAATGGAACCTGTGGGTTGCCGTTAGTAACAATGCAGTCTGATATTAATTTAAATAATACAATGCTATTTTAATTAGTATATTGGTTAGTGAGGGAGGATTGGTGAATGCCGAAATACGAAATAAACACGCGCAGACGAGTGGCACGTGTTTCAGACCGGAAATGGAATTGAATACGGAACTGAATGGGATCTGTAGGGAGCCGTTTATAACAATGCAGAATGATGTTACTTTAAATAATATAATATGTTATTTTAATTTATACAACGGATCGTGGGAGAGAAGTAGTGAATGCGGGAGATAGACCTGCGAGAGCACGTGTTACAGACCGGAAATGGACCTGCGAGAGCACGTGTAACAAACCGGAGACGGAAATAGACTCGAACATACAAATCTTACTATGTAACTCGTCTGAAAATGCAATCTGTAACTACCGTCTAAAACAATGCAAACTTATTTCATGTTAACTTTCCCAGAGAAATTCATCCGAAAAAACAGAATTTAAACAATATGAAATTATGTTCGTTAACCGGAAAAGGAATAAATTAAGTATAATTAATAATAAATTGTCTAATTATTAAGCAATAGTGCTTGCCCTAATCTCAATAATAAAGTAAATAAATATTAAACTTATCTAACAAATATACAATCAAAGTTTGTCACTTAGTCACTATTAAAAAAAAGATACTGGAGAGACCACATAGCACGTCCGCCTCCGATGAAGTCTAATATATGAGAGAGAGAGAGAGAGAGAGTTACAAGGAGTTACAAGGAAAAGAAGTACCTCAAAAGGCCTTGCGGCCCATACCGAGGAGGTACCAATGGCAACGGGAGCCAGGGAAAATTTTGTAAAAGTTTATTTTTCTTTCAACTATCCTAGCAGTAGTAGAAAACTGGATAGTAAAGTAGAAGGCTCTCTCCCCACCCTCCGCTCCCTCCCTGCCAGAGGCAGGTACGGAAAAAGGTTGAAGAAAATACCTTGACCCTGGAAAAGTAGCCAAGGAAATTTTACAGGAAAGTGGAGAATATATAAATAGCTCTATTTAGCTTGCTCACAGACACGAGCAAGCGAACTCCTGCAGAGTTTTCTGAGGTTTTAATCTTAAACTATGAGTGTGTTCAGTACTTTGTCTAGCCTATTTTTAAACAGATTTACACTTTGACTGGAAACAACCTCTGAGGGAAGTTGGTTCCAGATATTAACTATTTTATAGGAAAAGAAATTTCCGCAGACAGGTCCTAAATGTCTTTACACACTCAAATAGTGTGCAAGATTTCGTCTAACCTTTTCTTGAACTGATCCACAGAGGAACTGTTCACAACTTCCGAAGGTAACCTGTTCCATGTGTCACAGATCTTATACGTAAAGTAATTCCCACACACACTAGTCCTAAACCGTTTCAAATCCAACTTCCAACCATTGTTGCGAGTTGGGTTATCATTTAAACTAAACATACTTCTAAAATCGACATCGTTGAACCCTCGTAAGAGCTTGAAAACCTCGATCAGTTGACCGCGCAGCCTCCGAGTTTCAAGCGAAAACAAGTTCAGGGCGCGTAACCGTCGATTGTAGCCCATATGCCTAACGGAAGGGATTAACTTTGTGGCCCTCGCCTGCACTCGCTCCAGCCTCTCAATATCTTTCCTGAGGGTGGGCGACCAGAACTGCACAGCATACTCCAGAGAGAGAGAGAGAGAGAGAGAGAGAGAGAGAGAGAGCATCTACGTCTGCGAGACACAGACGCATAATGGGAGCTCAGGGTAGCATCACTTGAATTAGAACTCGAAATCCGCCAGTTGGCTTAGAAGACTTAGAAGGCATAAATAGCTTGTATATATTAATAACCTTTGAACGAATTAAAAGCGCACACAAACGCACGTACACTCCCCGACTATATATCACACACATACACACACAACATGTATAAACAGCTGCATGTAAAGTCCCAATAGCAAAATATATACGAGCATGCTGAATAACTACCACACAAAAAGAATACCTCACCACAACCATCACCACAACCACGATAGACTTTTAGGAGCTCATCCCAACACATGGTGAGATGAGGGCTAAAACCAATCGTCTAAGTATATACTTTTAGGAGCTCCTCCCATCAACACCACGTAGCCGAGAGAGGGCTAGAACCATCACCACAACCACCAATCGTCTAAGTATAGACTTTTAGGAGCTCATCCCATCAACAGAACATGGTGAGATGAGGGCTACAACCAATCATCTAAGTATAGACTTTTAGAGCTCATCCCATCAACACCACGTAGCCGAGATGAGGGCTGCAACCATTCGTCTAGACTAGCGGTACTCATTGCACGGTTCGCGAGCCAAATGCGCTATATATATTTGGCTTGCGAGCCGCTCAATGAGTACCACTGGTCTAGAACTTAAGACCTCTCAGCAGTAGCACAGTGTTACACAGCCGCCGTACTTATGGCATTACTTACCAACACCGGACCAAAGCCATCTTACCCACGGCTTTTACTTACCAGCTCCTGGTAGACCAACAAGGTCTCTAAATACGACCCAATTAATAGACAAAGCTATTAAGTATAAACAAATATCAGGTCCTCCCATAAGTAATGTCGTTTTTTACGATAGATTAAGTTTAAACTAGTCCTACTCGGTTTAAGCATAAATTTTCCGAAGGTTATATCTAAGAGGAGATCTATCGTGTTTCGCTACATACTTTACAGACCTTGACCAGTGAAGACGTGTGTTTTGCTTTATGTGAACCCCTCATAAACATGGCGGTATCAGAAGAGCATATCAGGCATATAATGCTTTACGAGTTCAAAAAAGGGAATAGTGCTACTGAAGCAACGTGAAACATTCAGGACGTTTATGGCAACGATATTCTGCATGTGAGGAAATGTCAAAGATGGTTTCAAAAGTTTAGGAATGGTGACTGCTCTTTGACAAATGCAGCACGCTCTGGACGCCCTGCTGAGTTTGATGATGACCTGCTGTTAGCCGCACTTGAAGAAGACTGTTCAACAACTGTCGAAGAATTGGCTCAGAAACTCAATTCATCCCCGTCCACCATCCATCGACATTTGCAACAACTCGGGAAAGTGCCTAAGTTAGGAAAATGGGTGCCACATGAATTGTCGGTCGACAATCTGAGGGTGCGGGTAAACATTAGCACAACTCTTCATTCCCGTGAACTCCAAGATCCGTTTTTGCACCGTTTAGTGACTGGTGATGAAAAGTGGATACTGTACCAGAATGTTAAGCGCCGTCGACAGTGGGTTTGTGCCGGAGAACCAGCGACACCACACCCAAAACCAAATCTTCACCCTCGGAAGGTGTTGCTTAGTGTTTGGTGGGATAAAGGTGGTGTAATACACTTTGAAACCTTACCACACAACCAAACAATCACCGCTCAAGTCTACTGTCAACAACTGGATCGATTGAACACTGCACTAAAAGAAAAGAGACCTTCTTTGGTTAATCGGAAAGGAATCGTGTTCCACCACGACAACGCACGTCCATATACCGCTCGGATCACTTCTGCAAAGATTGAGGAGCTTGGTTGGGAAAAACTTCCACATCCTCCATATTCTCCAGACCTTGCGCCTTCAGATTATCATCTATTCAGGAGTCTGCAAAACTATCTTGACGAGAAACAGTATACTTCTTTAGATGACCTGCACACCAGTCTTTGTACGTTTTTTGCCTCAAAACCGCCTGAATTTTATAAACATGGCATTGAAAAGCTTGTAGGACGTTGGCAGAGTGTCATTGATTCCAATGGAAAATATATACTAGATTAAAAAGTTTCAGTTGAGTTTTTTTGTCCTTCAAATTCCGATATAAAAAAACGACATTACTTATGGGATGACCTGATACGTTTATGGGGCCAGGGAGTAGACCGACAAGGTCTCAATAAAAGGGTAACGCTACTATTAGAGCTTCTCATGGTGGAAAACCACAAGAAGGCCAATTTGACGTTGGGTGCGCGATCTTTTAAACAAAAAATCGAATATAAACCACGTTTAATACAAAAACAAATTTTCACCTTACTATACAAATTTATCCTTAAACTATAACATAAAAAGCATTAATATGATTTTTAAAGCAAAATAGAAATTAAATTAGGGGTAACTTATTCATTTTTCCTCTTTTATCCAATTATTTTGTTTCAAGCTTAATAAATACAAATTTATCTTTAAGACACAATTCTATCCTTAAACTACAACATAAAAACATTAATATCATTTTTAAAACAAAATAGAAATTAAATTAGAGGTAATTATTTCATTTCTCGTCTTTTACCCAGTTATTGTGTTTCAAGCTTAATAAATACAAATTTATCTTTAAGACAAATATATCTTTAAACCTTATTACAAAAAATATTAATATAACTTTATATTAAAAATAGATTGTATTTCGGGGTAACTTATTCATTTTTCCTCTTTTACCCAATTATTTTGGACTTTCAAATTACTTTTAAAACACTTAAAAAAGAGTTCGAAAGTCTTCCCTTAATACGAATACAATTCAATTAATGAAAAAATCTAGTAATTTTATCCAATGAAGATATTAAAATCAAATGAATTTACATTTAATTTTTTTTTAAATCACATGCTGATAATTTATCCGTTTATTTAATTAATTGAAAAAAATTTGAGCAATGAATAAGTCAAATTTGGTAAAGACACGCCCCCCAAAATTCGCGGCTCGTCCAATTACAGCCAAACGGGCGGAGTATGAGAACGAGCCTATGGTTGCTGGTTGGTGGAAGGCCTCGCCCACACGCTACAGCCACACCCAAATTCACTGATAGCCAACAGGAAACTCGCGAAGCGAATATTGGGCTTCTGAGGGGTGGTTACATTCGTGAACCTTCCATATAGAAAGGGGGCACTTTCAGCTGGAACCCACAGCAGTTATTTTTATCAACGAGTAGCCACACATTCTCTCGTCATGGACGCCTCCAGTCAGACAGACCTTTACTCTTCCCAACAGGTGTATGAAGTCGGGGACCGCTGTGCAGGGGCAACACTGGAACTTTACGCAGCAATTGATGGAGGAAACCTCCTATCGACACAAAACGTTAATGATATCTGCAATGATCCTCCGTTTGAACCAGCAGAAGGCTACCGTCGAGATGTGAGTATAAGGATTTATGTACCCGTATTCCTATTTTATTTTTGTGCCCTATATATTTTCGCGAACTTGTTATTTATTTTAGTGTTCCTGAGAATACCATTAAGCAAAGCTCTTGAGTACCATTCTGTGTTTCCTCCTTGGTTATTTCATCATATATGTATTATGCGATGAAGTCCTTTGGAAGTGAAATTTTATTACGCGTTTGTTTCCCTGTACGTGTTAACTTCAAAATTTATAGAAAGTTCTACAGTTACGGTTTTAGAATTAATAAAACTTTAAAGGTAGGGAATTCCTGCGGTCCCGGGCTCGAGACCCGGTGATGGTAGGCGATGCGTAGTATGCATAGCTAGAATAAATGTATTTCCGGCGCTGTAAATTAGTCTACTTGTAACTCTCATATATTCTCACTTAATCTGTAATTTGTGCAATTTAGTAACAACGGAAAGCCTAGCAATTATATGTGATTTCTGCCAAAGATTAAACGACCTTAACTGCATGAATTGGAATGATAGGGAAATAACGCTTGTCTCGAACGCGAAACACGTCGTGGGGATCAAATTTCTATGTGGCGCGTGTACACAGACCGTAAATTCTTTCGCGGTCTTTAAAGAAATGGAGATAGCAGACTCGAAAGTTACAAAAGATAAGTAAATAATGGGGACACATGGGTCCGGAATGGTCCCAACGAAAAACCGGGTGGATGAGAGAGAAGACGAAATAACGAATAACAGCATAGTAACGAACAACAATTTAATAACAAATAACGATATAAACAATATAATACGGAAGGAAGACATAAATGAAAGGAAAGAAATAAGTAAAAGTGGCGAAGTAGACAAACAGTCCAACGAGCGAAATGATAAAAAGATAACTAAAAACGTAGAAAATAAACAGCAAAGCTGGGCACAAACCGTTAATCCGTTAATCGTTAATTAACGAAGTTAACTTTTTCGTTAACGATTTAACTTTTAAGTTAACTTTGAAAATCATTATCGGACTAATTAACTTCCGTTACATTTAACTTCTGTTAACTCAAGTCCGTTAACCCAAAAAATTCATAAATAAACAAGATCCAGGGGGAGGAACAAGCCTACTTTGGGACTCTGCTGCCAACAGTTGCCGCGACAAACTTCAGGCTTAAGGACTTGAAGTCCAAGGGCCTCGTCTACTGCAGCGCCTTGGTCGACGCATTTTTGGCAGGCATCGACAAAAGGTTTGGGCCCCTCCTGGAGGATGACGAATGCCAGCTGGCTGCTGCCTTCCATCCCAGGTTTCGCCTCATCTGGTTGGACAAGTATGACAACACCAAGGTCGCCAGGGTGAGGAAAAGCATGGAGGGTACAGTCGAGGAGGCCATGAAGCAGCAGTCCAACGAAGTGGGCAGCAACAGTGGAGGCAGCAACAACGAGGAGGAGGAGGAGGATGACTTCTTCAGTGCTGTCATCCAGACAAAAGAGAGCAGCAGAAGCCACAGGTCACTCAAGGGCAAGGCCCAGAACTTGGTCAAGACCTGGCTGGAGACCAACTCCAAGGACTTGCTGACAGATGCTGCCTTCTTGGGTGAGCAAGTGTTGGTGGACTTGTTCATCAAGTTCAACACAGCCATCCCCTCCAGTGCTGCAGTGGAGCGTTTGTTCTCTATGGGCAAGGACATCCTGAGGGCCAAGAGATCATCCCTGTCTGATGAAAACTTTGATATGCTAATTTTCATGAAGGGCAACATGCATCTCATGGACAAAATGGAGAACGAGAAGAAGAGGGAAAATTAAATTATATATATATTGTTTTTCATTTTTTTTTATAATAAAAGTTAACGTTAACGGTTTATCGGTAACTTCCGTTACATGTTTAACGAATTAACGGATTAACGGTTAACGAAGTTAACTTTTTTGTTAACGGATTAGCGGTTAACGAAGTTAACTTTTTGGTTAACGGTGCCCACCACTGATAAACAGCCAAAGAAAAATAATGATAATGCCAAAACTAAGAACTTGGAAAATAATAAGAAAGCAGAAGCGTAGAAAATATCGTATGCAAATACTACGCGAAAGGAAACTGCAGATATCGGGATGGGCAATGCATATATGCACATCCCACATTATGCAAAATGCATTACACAAGTGGATACTGCAAGTTTGATAAGAAATGCATGTTCCACCATCTTACGGTCTGCAACACTTATGAAAGATATGGGAGTTGCAAATACGAGAAAAAATGCCGATACCACCACCCTCAAAGGAACGCAACGAGGGAACAGAAAAAACGAACATCAAAGAAGAGTGCCAATTTTTTAGACGCAGCCAACACATTTCAGCTGCTAAATACTCTCCAGCAATTACAAAACCAGCTGACAAATATAAATATAGAAATCCGAGAGCCGGACAGAAGGTACGAACAAAGGCACTTCATGCGTTATCGGGACAACAGGTACCGACAAAGATAAAAAGAGGTAAATTCTCGGAGGACCACAAGGCAACGAAACCGGCACCACTATTGGAAAACAAATCGGAACCACCTGTATGCGAAAAAGAAAGAAAAAATAAAAATAATCCTAGCCAACATACATGGCCTTAAATCAAACCATTCCACGAACAAAGTTGCATACCTGAAAGGACTCATGCAAGAAGCCGGAGCAGACTTTGCATGCCTCACGGAAACTCATCTAAAGGACTGCCAGGCGAACTGTGAAAATTGTGAGTCCTGTACTGACAAAAAAGAAATACAAATTGACAACTATAACATCCTCCGAGCCGACAGAACAGTGAGACGTAAAGGAGGATGTGCTATTTACACACGCGAAAGGCACATAGCAGAAATGGCTATAAGTACCTCAAACAACTACGTAGAATGTGTAGCAGCAAAAATTGAAAAATTAAATATGGTACTAATTGTAATGTACAGACCCCCAAACACGCCAACCTCAAAATTTTCAGATTCTATTACAGAGGTAAGAAACTTAGTAAAAGATCTACACTCTCCAACCCCAAATATTTTTCTCTGTGGTGATTTTAATTTCCCATTCATGAAATATAAAAGGATAGGAAAAAATATATGTATACACCAGGACAAGGGGGGCACACGAGAAGACCAGGAGCAGGTAAAAATGCTACTAGCTTTAGCTGATGAATTTATGTTAACGCAAGAAATAACAGAAAACACAAGAAAAAACAACTGCCTAGATTTGATTTGGTATTCACAAACAACAGTAATCTAATTGATAATGTAGAAATATCCCCAACTATGATATCAGACCACAATATCATTGAAATAACAACTAATATAAAAGCAACAGGAAAGGAAAGAACACGCACAACAGAAAGAAGCAAATTCGAAATTTTTAATTTTCACTCCAAAGCTATAAACTGGGAAGATGTGACATCCAACATGGAAGTAATAGATTGGAAAACCATTTTCGAGGCCAAGACAATGGAAGAGATGCTAATGACGTTAGAGGAGAAGACGTTAGAAATTGTGGAAAAACATGTCCCAAAGATACAACAAAGAGGAAAGAGAAGCAGGTTCGAAAGACAAAAGAGGGCATTGTTCCGAAAGAGAAAAAGAGTGACTGCAAAATTAAGTAATTGTAAAGATAACAACATCAGAAAAATATTAAATGATAAACTACAAAGTATCGATGTCGTCATACAGAAACTAATCGAGAAGCATACAGAAAAAGAAGATGACGCTATAGAAGCGATAAAGGCGAACTCAAAGTACTTCTATCTTCTTCTTCCGCAGCCTTATTAGCCCACTTCTATGTGGGGTCGCTGTTGCAGATCCTTCTTCTTCATTCACTTCTGTCTTGAGCCACCTCTTCCTCCAGTCCCTTATCACTATTTTTCTTCAGTCTATCCCGCCACCTCATCTTACGTCTACCTCTTCTCCTCGTGTCTGGAATTTCCATCCTCAGCATCCGTCGTCCCACATACTCCTCCTCCCTCCTCTGGACATGCCCAATGCCCAACCCATCTCAATCTCTTTTCCTGTGCCTTCTTGGAGATTTCCGTTACTTTTGTTGTTCCTCTTGTTATAATGGATCTGCATTCATAAGGTTTTGGCAAAAGTTTTACGGCCGGATGCCCTTCCTGCCGCCAACCCTCCTCCTTTCTCCGGGCTTGGGACCGGCTGAGACTTGGACTGGCTTGCCCACTCTCAGGCGGAGTTAACTCAAAGTACTTCTATAATTTCGCAAAAAGAAAGTCGAAAAACCATGCGACTATCGGACCTTTAAAAAATGAGAACAGTGATTTATCTGATGATCTAACAGAAGTATCTGAAATATTAAAAGCTCAGTATGAATCATCTTTCAGTATCCCCAAAACTGACAAATTGATATGCGATAGAAACGCGTTCTTTGAAGAACCACAAGGGGAAAGTATAACGGATTTCGACTTTACGACGGATGATATTACACAAGCCATACGGAAACTAAAAACACACACAGCGGCAGGACCGGATAAATGGAATGCCACACTGATCAAAAACTGCAAGAATGCAATCGCTGAGCCCCTATACTGGATATGGAGACGATCATTAGACACGGGAGAAATACCGGGCATCCTGAAGAGCGCGAACATAGTCCCAACATACAAAGGAGGAGATCGATCCGAGGCCAAAAACTATAGGCCAGTGTCGCTTACATCTCATCTCACTAAAATATTTGAAAGAATAGTTAGACAGAAAATCTATGACTTTCTGGAAACTCAGAAAAAATTCAATGATAACCAACATGGGTTTCGGTCAGGCAGATCATGCCTATCACAACTAATGGAACACTACAACAACATTATTGATTCACTTGAAAGTAATGAAAACTATGATGTACTATACACAGACTTTGCTAAAGCGTGTCCGTAAAGTCATGGTGGGATTTTAAATAGCTATATTATTGCAACGAAACATGATAATGAGATGAAAAAAAGGCAAATTGAAGAACAACTCTAAAAGAATAACTTTATTTAACGTAGTTCGATATGGGCTCTGGTAGCCCTGCAGACATCTAGGCGGTGATTCAATTCCAGCCACACACGCCCAAGAACATCAGGAGTGACGGATGCGATAGCTTCCGTGATTCGCTCGTGCAAGTGATGAATATCCCTAATGGGTACACTGTACACGCTTTGCTTGACGTAACCCCACAAATAAAAGTCCAAAGGTGTCAGGTCCGGAGAGCGTGGAGGCCATGGCTTCCATCCTCCTCTTCCTATCCATCTCTGTGGAAATTTTTCATTAAGGAATTCTCGAACAACGTTGGCATAGTGCGGAGGAGCACCATCTTGCTGAAAGATGACATTATTGTCAATAAATTGGGGTACTGCAAAATGTTCCAACAAGCGTGGTAGTTGTGTGACGTCACAGTGGGTTCCGCGAAGAAAAATGGGCCAATCACTCGATCTCGTGCTAGAGCACACCACACTAACTTTCGGGCTATTACGCTCATGTTCAACATAGGCATGTGGACAGCCTAGACTAAGTACGAGATAAAGGTTAAGCTTAGCCTAGACTAACTACAAGATACAACTTTGAGAGTTGTTCTTAAATTTGGCATTGTTTCATCTCATTATCATGTTTCGTTGCAATAATATAGCTATTTAAAATCCCACCATGACTTTACGGACACACTGTACATAAACTGAAATATATGGGAATAACAGGAAAAGTAGTGAAATGGATATATAATTTCCTTAGTGAGCGGAGGCAAGTCGTTACAGTACAAGGAGTATCTTCATCAGAATCAGAGGTCCTCAGCTCGTTACTACAAGGAACAGTATTAGCTCCACTACTCTTCATAATCATACTAACTGACATAGATGAGGACGTTACCAGAGACAGCACAGTAACATCCTTTGCGGATGACAAAGATCAGTAGAAAAATAAGAAACCCAGAAGACATAGGATCTCTACAAACCGACATAAACAAAATCTACAAGTGGACGGAAGACAACAATATGAAGTTTAACACCGAGAAATTTCAGCTATTACGGTACGGAAAAAGAGAAGACCTAAAGTCCATGGAATATTATACCCCAAATGGACAGGAAATTCAGAGAAATTCCAGCGCAAAAGAATTAGGGGTTGTAATGACAAATGATGCGAAATTTGAAACGCAAAATAAGGTAGCAGTAAACAGAACAAAGAGAATAACGGGTCAGATATTGAGAACCTTTAAACGAAGGGATAGGAGTGTAATGATTCCTCTACTGAAAACCCTGATAATACCCAAATTGGAATACTGCTCGGTCCTAACATCCCCATATAAAAAAGAAGACATTAGACAGCTGGAGGGGATCCAAAGAAGCTTCACAGCCAAGATCAATGGGTGCAAAGAACTAAATTACTGGGAAAGGTTACGAGAACTAGACCTATATTCCCTGGAAAGGAGAAGAGAGAGATACACCATTATTTACACTTGGAAAATAATGGAGAAACTAGTCCCTAATCTTACTCTGAATCCCATAACTCCCCAAACAACGGTGGAAAGTAGAAGCGGTAGACTGTGTCGTATTCCCAAATTGAAGGCGAGACAGGGAACATCCTTAACCCTGAAAGAAAATAGTTTTGTAGTGAGAGGACCAAAACTGTTTAATCAGTTGCCCAAAGACCTAAGAAACACGAAGGGAGTTGTAGTGGAAATCTTCAAAAGAAGACTAGACGCCTGACTCAGAACAATCCCCAATGAGCCGGGCGTACCTGGCTATGTGAGGTGGAGAGCGCAAGAATCCAACTCACTACTTCACCAGGCCAACTCGAGGAGGGGCGACAAGCTTGACCTTCGCGAAGTGAGAAATCATCGCGCGGAACCTTTGTAAGGTTGTAAGGTAAGGTAAGGTATATATATGTACTCTGCATGTGTTTTTGATGAAAAACAAATGGGTTTTTATTAAAAAAGATTCAGAAAAATGTATGAACTAATCAAGTTAATTTAAAATTACCCTTTCTCCTTAAAGGTCCGACAATGAACTGACACGTGTTATGGCTACTCTTTGTGATAGTTTTGAAGAAAAGCAAACAGCCGACGGCGATTTGGAGATTGAAGTTTTGCCGCGCAGTCAACCCAGTGACCTGAATACGGAGGTCGAAGTACTGGCTCACATCCGGTCCACCGAATGCCATATCGTCGGGGAACTAATTTAAGCTTTTTTCTTTTTGTTTCAATTAAGAACAAGACACTGTATTTTCATCAATTTATTAAATGACAGAAATCATGTTTTATAAATTAGTACAATTTTACATCCAACTTAAATTAGTTACAGAATTAGTGTCCATTACATTTTAAATAAGCTACAGAGCACAAGACTAACACTAGTGGGGACATCTTATATTTTATACAATGTCGTTGCAATTATACATTTTATATGTACGCGTAAAATATCACACAATACATCGAGTGCGCACAAACGGGAACCTTTTTTATCTGCATGTATACCATTTCATCATTCAGCTCAGTGTGGCACGGGTCGAATAATTTTAAAAAATTTGTAAAGCCTTTTCCACGTGATATGTGCAAGAGAAATAAAAGGCAATACTTGCCGCAAATATTACTAAAGTATCCCTGGAATCGGTAAGGATTCAAGACAATTTCGGGGATATGCAGCTGTTCGAGAAATTTTACAATAGCAGCTTCATCCCAAGGACGACCGTCTAGTGAATTAAAACAGTACATTCTTTCCCTATTTTTAAGGTAGATGGCCAACCAATGAATCCCTTCGCCACCAATAATATGTGTTGACAATAAGTCCACCGTATTTTCTCGTAGTTGGCAGTTTCAATGTTTCATTCTTCGCAAACACACCGATAAATCTGGAGCGTGTGATTCAGTCACTACACTCCTGAAGCGGCCAATTTCTATTAGAGCTTGGACACTTATAGGCGCGTCTATCGGGTTGGCGAATCCCAATCTGACTGAGATGTTCCTACTTTGTTGTGGACTTAAGTGTGTATTTACACTAGCGGATAAGTCACGAGTGATATCAAACGGATAAAGGTTAAATTGATCGCTGAATTCTCTCTGCGTTACTCCAATCCCAAGTTCATCATAAGCACCGGCAATATGGGCCAGCTTGCTATAAGCCATCGCGAAAAGCTGGAACACGGCGTCTGTTGAGTAGTCCATATACAATGTCCCTCCCAGCGCAACACCGTTGACGTATAGAGATGTTTTTAAGGCCGAAATTCTCGAATTTAAAGGCGTTCTTTTTATATTTTCCATTCACCGAAGCATGTTCCTGCAATCCAATTAATAACCTTCTTGGTAGAGACCCCAGAGAGATGTTTTCTATCTGCTTCGAGGCGAGCCATGCGGGCACCGTGTGTAGTTTGAGCTGTACTCTGTTAATTGGGTATTTTACTGTGGCATGTAGTAAATCTTTTTCAATTTCTATTTGTTTAGGTGAACTTAGTTTCACTTGCCGTACGCGAAGGTATGTTTCCATAATATGAACCACAACAGGTTTTGCGCCCTCTTCTTGATCAGCTCCCAGATTTTTGCAGATCTCAGGATTCGTGCGGGTGAGCTTTATTTTCATGTCGATGCCATTCATAAGCAGTTTCTTCTGGAATGTGAAGTCTGTATGCAGGCGTCCAAAACATTCATATATCTTCTTTACAGAATTTGTAAATTTATCCTTTACTTTCGTAGTATGCCCTCGGCACTTAAAAAAGGTATCCTTCGCTTCTTTTGAAAAGTTGAGAACATTTTCCAGATAGGCTCGTAGGTGATAATAACCCGTTCCTGCCGAGATGTTGACCTTATTTAAAAACACATCACACTGGCTGAATATGCAGTGTAGAAAGTTTGTTTCGGGAAATACAACATATTTGTCATCGCAATCCGTTCTATCTGAATGGGCTATACGTCGTTTAGCGTATATGTGCATGCAACTTGGATAAAAAAAGTAAGAGCCTGAGCTGGGTATCACGAATTCTATAGGGGAACTCGGGGAACTAATTGTGTTTAATGAGTTAATCGTAATAAAGTCACTGTGCTCAATAGAAACTTGTGTTGGGGGCTTCGATGATTTCGTCCCGTGTACGTTTTAAGTACTTTTCTAGAGCTTCTTTAGGTCTAGACCCCGGCATTATGTCTTCTACCATGTTAAAACCTGATTGTAAAACCTTCCTCCCGAGGTATCTGGGCCCCCTCTTCAGCAAGGGGACAGCCATACGTAGTATGGTTGGAAAAAATGAAGCCAAGCCCACTCCCACGCTGGTATCTCACCCCTCTATAGACTGTGAAAGGCCTTCGGGTCATATAACTCAGTGCGACGAAAGTGGAGCTTCACTGTTAAGCTCCCGTCACCGAATGGGAAACTTTTTCCCTCAATCGTTCTTATATATATATATATATATATATATATATATATATATATATTGAGATATTGGTTAATAGATTAGTCGCAACATTCACAGAGTGAGGTTTGTCATATGTAATGCTCAAGCTCTTCCCTCTATGGTTGGATGTGTGAGCGATGCGCAGCAGACGCGCCTGGGTATCCCCAACAAACTGGTGCTCCACTATATTGCTGTAAATATAGCACATGTCTGGGGATGGATAGCCATCGCCCAATTTCTCCAATTTCAACTGATACATTAGGTTGGAGAATTCATGTTGTGCCTCGTGAAAGGTATCTCTTTGGAGGGCTGCGTCATATCGGGCCTCGGGCATAATTGTGAACAGCTCTTTGTCTTTAATATTTCTGCTAGCCGTTGATTTTAACATCAACGTGTGTGCAGGCGTGTCTATGTTTACGACTTCAAAAAGTAAATCGGGGGTGAGGTATAACCTTTCAAAACTCTTATTTAATGCCCTCACAATGTCCGAGGCTGTGTCATAATGACCAGATCCTAGTGTTACTTTTGTATTGCAGTACCGTATCCCACCGAACAAGTATGTTCGCGTAACACCATCTAAGTTTATGCCTAATTTTTCACACTCGTCGAGTCTTCTAAGAACCAGAAAAATGTTCTGTTCCTTTTCTACAGTTAAAAATTTGGTGGATAGCTGAAATTCACAAATTCCAACCTCATACGACTCACGACCCAATTCAATGGGCCCGTGGAGTTCTGTTACAAAGTTGGTCAGGGTGTTGTCAGGATGTACAGAGAGAGAAGAGGACGGGAGTGTGAAGTCCAAATGGTTAGGCGCCATTTTTCTCTTTCCTGAACCTTTGCTACCTAAAATTTTTTCAATTTTAAACACGTTTTTTTCCTAAATTAAATGTCACTTTCTGCAGCTCCTCGCTGTAAAAGCCTCCGCAATTTCATCCTTGCTCAAATCCCTTCGCGAATTTATTTCCCAATGCGACAGCCTTACATAACACTGGTATGCATCAATTTTGCTGTCAAGGGTTTTGTAAGTGATTCTTATAGAGGTTTTCCTGCTGATTTCGAATCTGCAATCCGTTTTTCTCAATCAGCTCAGGTTATCCGGCTATGGCCTCATAAGTAAAATAGAATTTTTCGTGATTTTGTCAAAGCGGAATTGGAACAGTAACATCTATCATCACTTGTTTCACTTGTATAATATCTTTTTTTACTTTTCAGGCATATAGATAAAATATTTCATAATGAATAGAGCGTGTAAAAATGATCCCAATAGATTCTGCTACATATGTGGGACGGTTACCATGCCAAATAACCAGTCCCAAATCACTAAATTTGTGAAGACAATGTATAGAGCATACTTTGGAATTAAGCTAGGGGACCAGGACAAAAATTTCGCCCCTCATATGTGCTGCAAGACGTGCATTGAAAATTTGAGAAGATGGAGCAAAGGCAGAGCGAAATCTTTGCCTTTTGGAATTCCCATGATTTGGAGAGAAGGAAAGGATCACGTGACAGATTGCTATTTCTGCATGACAAACCTCCAAGGTGGGCTTATAAATTTATTTTTCTTAAATATTTTGAAATCCTCGTATGAAACTTGACATAATATTCACCATAATGTAATATTCACCATATATAGCATAATATTCACCATAATGGTAATCATACATTTACATATACATATTGTTATAGAAAATACATTTACACATACATATTGTTATACAAGTTACATTTACATATACAATGATTGTATATTTTCTTTCTTTTTCATTCATATTGTCCCCGAAGGGACAATATGAATGAAAAAGAAAGAAAATATACAGACTCCATCGACCTATTTCATATCTTACAGACCGCAGCCTTCCCTCACGAGCCGCCACTGTCTGAATGCTTCTTCTATTTCATATGCAAGTTTTATATCCATGTTTCTGTGTTTCTATTTTCAGGAGTTAACAAGAAGAATAAACACATTGTTGTATACCCTGACATTCCTTCTGCTATGAGACCTGTACCCCATGGTCCTGGAATTCCAATACCCGACCCACCTCAAACCCTGGACTTCGATGATTCTGATGATGAATCAATGACCAATGCCAATGACCAGTCCCAGTCGTATATACCTCAAAATACCGCTTCAAATGAGCCGAGGCCTCTCAACCAGGCCAAACTTAATGATCTTACCAGGGATTTAGGACTTTCCAAATTAGCTGCCGAGATCTTGGGCTCACGACTTCGAGAGGACAACTTGCTGGCTCCGGGAACAACATTCTCCTGGTATAGGAAACGAGAGGAAGAATTCCGCAAGTTTTTTGCAGTGCACGAAAATACCTCTTCCTTAGTGTACTGCTGCAATGTTGAGGGGCTAATCGAATCCTTGGGCCTGCCATATAACGCATCAGAATGGAGGCTATTTATAGACTCGTCTAAACGAAGTTTGAAAGCAGTACTTCTCAACATTGGGAATAGGGTTGCATCAGTCCCTGTAGCACATTCCGTACAACTTACTGAGAGCTACGATAACATGAAAATTTTACTGGATGCTCTCGTATACGACCAACATAACTGGAGGATCTGTGGAGATTTGAAGGTAATACTAATATCATAAGTAAACTATTGCTATTGACTATGTTGTTTTTCCAAAGGTTATTTGAGAGCGTATAAGAACACTTAACTTCCCCACAGAAGTGATACAGTCCAATGCATAGATTTTTTTATCTGATAGAACAAATTCTCTAAATTCTTTAAATATTTTCATTTTTTTTCAGATTGTGGCATTTGTATTGGGAATGCAAGGGGGATACACGAAATACCCATGTTTCCTCTGCAAATGGGATAGCCGAGCGGATGAGAAGCACTATGCACAGCGTGAATGGGCATCCAGAGAGAATTTTGAACCTGGGTCGCATAATGTCGTTTCAGTGCCCCTTGTACCACCAACAAAAATTTTGCTCCCACCACTTCATATTAAGCTGGGCTTGATGAAAAATTTCATCAAATCAATGAATAAGGAGGGTTCAGCATTCCGATATCTCGAGAGTAAATTTCCTCATATATCTGATGCTAAACTAAATGCTGGGGTTTTTGATGGTCCTCAAATTCGAACTTTGATCAAGGATACTCAGTTCGAAAACGCAATGACTCCAACTGAGAAGAATGCCTGGCAGGCATTCAAATCAGTTGTCACTGATTTTCTTGGCAAGCGTAGAAGTCCAGAATACGAGTCCGTTGTCGAAAACTTGATGGAAGCTTTCAAAGCTCATGGGTCGCGCATGTCCATAAAAATGCACTTTTTGTGGTCCCACTTGGACTATTTTCCTGAAAATTGCGGGGATTATAGTGAGGAACAGGGTGAACGATTTCACCAAGATATCAAAATAATGGAAGAGAGGTACCAGGGAAACTGGGATATCAATATGCTGGCGGACTATTGCTGGTGTTTGAAGCGAGACGTGCCCGAAGAAAAACACAGACGGAAAGCCAAAAAAACTTCATTCCTTCCTCAATAAACTTTTTTCCATATTCATTGTATGAATAAAAGTATTTATTCACACAATGTTTTCATTTTTCACGAGTGTTCTTATAATATTACTCGTATCTACAGTGTTTAAGCTAAAAAAATCAATAAATTTGGGGATAAAATTGGACTTATAATAAATGGCCAATAGAGAAAAAACCTGACCTGATTGAGGAAAACCAATGTCATTTTCGAATTCAGCATGGTCGAATTATATAATATGAGTTGAAAAAACCCTCACAGCAGACAAAAAATTTCATATGCATACCAGTGTAATCATTGATTTTGAAACGTAGAGTGTGGGGTTTTCTCATCTCTCTCACCTCTGTGCGCGTACCTCTTTCTAAAACTTCGTTAGGTGTTGTCCAATCGTACGTGGTGTGAACGGTTGTAGGATGACGATGACCCAGAACGTTTATATATCTGTATGTGTTTTTATGTGTAAAATAGCGGATGCATGCGTTCCTTTATGGTACGTTGAACTCTTTCAGCTAAAGACCTTATGTATAGAACTGCTAGTGTAGTAACTGATATTAAACTCTGTCAGCATGTTCTGAAAAGCGCGGCCTATAAATTCTTTCCCATATCCGTACAAAAATAGCCAGGAACCCTGTTTCTTTCAACAAACGTTTTGGTAGCTTTAGCAACTGTTTCAGGCGATTTATTTTTCAGAGGAATTAGCCACAGATATCTAGAGAATACACTATTATGAATAGGATGTAGCGGTATCCGTCATTATACAGTGAATCTTTGCATGTCTGTTAAATCCGCTTGCCAATAGAGTCAATCGAATGCTGTTGTCTTGGCCGTTTTAAACCTTTTTCTCACCGGTTTATGAAGTGTATAAGCATCCTGCTCCCGCAAAAACCTCTCAACATCTTTTTTCCCTACTCCATCATTGTAAACACCTCTGTGCAGTCTATCACAACGCCGTAGGAGGCGGGGTTAGAAATGTCATAATACGTTTTCTTAATATGTTAGCCATTTGCGTATTTTAGAGCACGTGGAAGGTTGGAGTTTGTTTCTCTTCTTTCTCCTCTTCAGAGATGCTACTGGGGGTGATGGCGTACTCAGTTGTGACACATGCGAGACTTGATCCAGGTTTTAACCTATTCAGATTTCCTATCAATGTTTTGGGACATTTATTTGTTGCAGTCTTGCTTAATATGCTTCCATCCTGTTGGTGAGGGCCTGTCCCACTTTCTCACCAGATCATGGACAATGTCGACGATATTGGACCCTGTACCCTTGTTCCTTCAACAATGACCTCGCCTGTATCGGTCCACTGTATGATGGGGCCCTCACTCAATAGATTATAAAGACTTAAGCCTTTATTCCTCAATGTATGTGGGAGACTGTTTTTATTGTTCGATGTGTTGCGTTCCGTTATTCTTTGGCTGGTCATCTCTAACGTCGGGCCAGGTCCTATGTCGCCATGCTCAGCGTTGCGCGCTGTGCCTAATAACCACGGGGAGCTCTGTCGGATTCTTATAATCTTCGTACTCATGAAAAATTTCAGCAGAGCCTCTTCGTACAAGATCCTTTTCTCATCAGGTGACTTTTCACTGTTTAATAGGGCTAACAATCGCTTTCCATTCTTTTAAGCCTACTTTTACGGGGTTCTAGAACCGTGTCTGGATCTTTGAACTTTGCAATGAAGCATACACCTCGTGCGGAATCACTACCACTTTCTTCATTATATTAATCTAGTCAGTAAAGGTTCCAAAACTGAAAATCGCCGTAGGATTTCTTCTTCCATGTCAGGAGTGCGCACGTTTCTCTCCCGATCAGTGTCATGCATGTTTGCATGGAATGTTCCAGTTTCTCGCAGTCGCCGATGCAAATGCGCAAACGTTTGGTGGTTTGGCACACGTCTGTTTGGGAAGCGCTGTCGGTACAACCTCACAGCAGCTCTTCCGTTTCCATTGGCAGCCCCATACACCATATGCATGTCAGCCATCTCAGCAGTCGTGAAGCGCTCCATGTTACGCGTAGTACGTCCGATTTAGAATGCCCGCGGCAAGCGCGAGTCTAGCCCACTTCACCTTTTAGCCAATTGCAGCGGCGCCCTCTCGCGCCGAAGGTGGACGTCAGCGGACATACACTTATAGACGAAAAGGGTTTGTCTTGGTGTTGTCTATCCCCCCCATTACAATTTGTACAGAAAGTTTTCAGACACCCTGTATATATATATAATATATATAATATATATATATATATATATATATCCGCACAAGATGAGGAGGGAGAACGAGCAAATGAAAAATGAGGTACCTCCCAGGAATCGAACCCGGGATCATCCAATTGCCGGTCGGATATGCTAACCACTGCACTAAGGACCCCGATTAGTCAGTACTCGTAATTCTCCTACATAAGAGCGGAATCAAATGCCATGAGGGGGTGTATATATATACACACACACACACATTATGTTCTACTGCGCTCAACTAAAATACTAAACTCGCACGTGATCGAATCTACAGTTACATAATTGTTGCTTTGTACTATGCAATAAATATGATTTAGCATTATATATATTATATATAAATATATAATATATAAATATATAATATATAAATATATATATAGAATATATATAAATATATATATATATAATATATATATATAAATATATATTAATAGAGACCGGATTTCGCCCTTTTTGCCTTTTTTATTCCCGTTTATAGATTCATAGGCTTCTTTTAGAGAAATCCATTTCGGGACTGTGGGATGTATATAATTAAATGTTTAGTGCCTATAAACGCCTATTTTGATGGTTAGTGCCTAATTTTAAAATACGTGCCTATATATGCCTTTTTTAACGTTATTGTACTAAGTAAAGCAAAATAACTAGCTTTTTTTTTTTAAACTTGTAGGCCTAAATAGGGCAGGGGATGGAAAAACCGAGGCTAGTCTGAGACAACCAGCACAGCCAATCAGATCACAATACGTCAGCCAAATACAGCCAATCAGATCACAATACGTCATTGTGACGCGTTCGGTCTCGATCATTTTGTTTGGTGCGTGCAACGTGGTGTCTTTGTTCAAATGCTTTTGCTAAATAAAATCTCACGTTTGTGCTTAGGCTTTTTTTATAAGTGTGAGAAAAAATGCCTAAGGACAAGACAGCCAAAAGTGTTCTGTTCAGGCAGTGGATCAAGAAGGACCCAAACTTCACTACGGATGGTAGAGTTATTTTCTGCCAACCTTGTTCCAAAGAGGTACGTTGCAACATTTTTTATTCTCTATCCAAAATAACAAACCCACTCGATGTAAACAAATGCATGCGAGGGAATTTGACGCTCCAACAATGAGTGATAATGTGAGCTTTTCCGAATTTAATAGCATCCTAAAGAAATTGGTAAAGAGTGGTGAAAAACAAATTGTTTGAAATTATTTTAATATTAATTTAATTACCGCACAACCAACTTCGACGTTCGACTACTAATGCATTTTATAATTTAGTTACCCTAAAAATTGTAGTTTCTGTAGTTTCTAAAAAAAAAAAGATTGGTATCTAAGAAATTATTAAGTTAAGTTGGGTTCTTATAATGAATAGAGAATAATAGCTTTTTGTTTGTTGTTAATTTGATTTATTTTAATGCATGGCGCAGAGTAATTAAGTTGTTTTCAGTAATACTTGTTCTTTGCAAGTAAAATGCGAGAAAAAATGCCATTTGGACCAACACAAAACTACTGCTATGCATTTGATGAACTCTAAGAAGAAAACTGCAACATGCCAGCCCTTCTTTCCAAGTCCCACAGAGTCGGATAAGTTGCAGCAGCAGTTCTATGCTGATTTGGTGCTTCAATGGTGGCGGCAAACATACCTTTTAACAAGCTGCAAAATGCGGCATACAAAGAATTTTAGTAAAGTACACGAAAATGAAAATTCCCGATGAATCTACTTTGAGGAGAAACTACCTCCATCCAAAATATGAATCTGTAAGTTTAAATATGTTGATTTAATTTCATTTAATTTTCATTTTACAGGTTTAAATTCATTTCACATTGATATAAAATAATTTAATATTTAATTTATTTTTTAAATTTTGAGTTTTATTTCACTTCATTTCTTTAATTTTTGTCATTTTACTGTATTAAATTTTGATTATTCAAATGTAAAAGAATGGCTAAACGAGCGTTCTGTTGATATTACTCTTTATCAAGTTAGGCACATTGTGTGTATTTATTAACTTAAATACTACATGAAATTTCTAGGTTATTGAAGAGATCAGACAAGACGTCAATTATGCCAACTTCTGGGTGTCAGTTGACGAGACGACAGACACCTGTGGACGTCAAGTTGCCAATGTGGTGGTGTGGGTAAGCTCGACTGCTCCGGCCCAGGAAAACCACACCTGATCCTCTCGAGACCACTCGAGGCAACTAATAATGCCACAGTAGCTCGAGTTGTGCAGGATGCTCTCCGTAAGTGTCGATGAATGTTATTCATATGCATTTAAAATGAGAGACAATTACATTTGAAGTTGTTAATTTTGTGCGCATATAAACTTATTTATTCATTTTTTTAAATGCAGGAGTTCTGTGCCAAGTGAGAACAATGATGATAAGTTTTTACTTCTTGTCACGGATGCAGCGGCATATATGTTGAAAGCAGCACAAAATCTGAAGGTTTTCTATCCGAAAATGGTGCATGTGACTTGCCTGGCTCATGCTCTCCATCGGGTGGCAGAAAAACATCCGGGGACATTTTCGGAACGTAAATGCACTTGTATCGTCGGTGAAGAAGGTCTTTCTCAAGGCACCTTCACGAATTGCTGCTTTCAAGGCAGCTCTTCCAGAAACACCCTTGCCACCTCAGCCAGTTTGACTCGATGGGGTTCCTGGCTTCAAGCTGTCATGTATTATGCTGAAGATATCAGCGAAATTGCCAAGGTACGAAACATATTCAGTTTAATTAGTACATTTTTCTACAGCCATTTCAAAAGCAGCAAAGCAAATTTCATTAATTCTGTTTTTTGTTGCAGGTCGTTGAAACCTAGACGAGCATGAGGCAGTCGTGATAGGAGAAGCGAAGGAGGCCTTATCGTGTCTAACCCTTCGAGGAGACCTGGCCTACATCATGGCCAATTCGGATGGGTGCCAGGGACCATAACCAAACTGGAGGAAATAGTTCAAAATTTAAGGAAGGAGCTAAGCCAGGTTCCTGGTAACGTAGGGAAAGAAGTGGTAGCAAAATTTGAAAATGTTCTCAGACGCAATCTGGTTGGCAAACCATAGTGAACGTTTCAACAGTGTTCAAAGGAGAGTGTCAGGAGGTTCTGGACTTTGAGCCAAGCGAATTAGCATCTTTGAAGTTCGCACCAATTACGTCTTGCGATGTCGAAAGGTCGTTTTCTCGAATAAAAATGTATTGAGTGACAGGTGATGTCAATTTACGCCACAGAACCTTGAAAAATTTTTAATCATCAATTGCCCCCAATTGATGATTAAAATTTTTTCGCTAATAGTTTAGTTGAGTTTTTGTAAGAAGATAGTTTAAATGTTTGGATTTTACTTCGATGCAAATAAAATTTGATGGTTTTTGAGATGTTTAGTTTATTTTTACAAAAAAATCCTGATATTCATCAGAACTGCAAATGGGTTACTGTAAGTCAACAATAATAAGAGAAAAGTGGTAAAATAGAAATGCCTATTAAGTGCCTTTTTTAGCTTTTAGTGCCTATTTAAGCGAACTTTTTAGGGCTATTTTCGTGCCTTTTGCCTACCTATTATTGACTTTTTAGTGCCTATCAATCCTAACTCTATATATATAATATATATATATATATATATATATATATAAATATATATATATATATATATATATATATATATATATATATAATATATATCTATATATTATATATATAATATATATATATATAATAATATAATATATTATATATATATATATATATATATATATATTATATATATATATATATTATATATATATATATATAATGATTATATATATATATATATAAATATATATATATATATATATATATATATATATATATATTAATATATATATATATATATATATATATATAAAATATATTATATATATATTATATATATATATATATATAATATAATATATATATAATGTGTTTTTGTTCATACATATATTAAATATCTATATAGATTTCTCTTGTACTAATATTATTATTCAAGAACATATATATATATATATATATATATATATATATAATATATATATATATATATATATATATATATATATATATATATATACACACCGGGTGTCCGAGAATTATCTGTACAATTTTTGGCTGTTATTAAAAGTCAACCATGAAGTGTAGAAATTCCAGTTTGTCCCATTTTACAGAGAATCTCATTAAGTTTTTTCTGATACCAAGTTTTGACAAGTTTTTTTTTAGAAATTCCATTGTGTCCGAACATTATCTGTACAATTTCATCTTTAATAAAATTCTTGATAACACGTAAAATTCTTAAACAAGATTATTTAGAATCTGTATTTTCAAAAGTTTCTTTTATTAAAGTAACGTTGTTACAAACATTCGATATGTGCACCATTAGTGATTCGCAAAACATCCAATCGATACTCCAAATGTTGCCATGTACGCTGCAGCATATCCACATCAATTCGCTCAATAGCAGCTGTGATTCTTGCTTTTAATCATCAATGTCTGTCACCTGCGGTACATTTCTAAAAAACTTGTCAAAACGTTGGTATCAGAAAAAAATTAATGAGATTCTCTGTAAAATGGGACAAACACTGGAATTTCTACACTTCATGGTGATTTTTAATAACAGCCAAAAATTGTACAGGTAATTCTCGGACACCCGGATATATCTATATATATAATATATATATATATATATATTATATATATATATATTATAATATATTATAATATATATATATATATATCGTTTAATCGTTTAATGTGTGTATTTTTGATGTATATTATTTTTGAATGTATATTTATTTCCTATATATTCATGAATTATTTCCCTTAACTCCTCTAAATAAACAGAAGGATGTAATAGTGTTTTATTTAATTATTTTGGTTGTATATATATATATATTAAACAATATTAAGGAATAAACTGGGCAGATGGGAATATACATTAACACAGTCAAAAGTTTAAGTACACCTACTAATTTCCAATGTTTGCTGCTTAACTCATTTCATAAACTTCAATGTAAACTTAACAGGTACTAGAGATGAATTTGCTTACCTGGCTTGCATACTGTATGCTTCAGTGCATCTGCCCTATGCAGTGTGTTGTAACACAGAAGCTTCTTCACAATATCCTTCAAAATGTGTTAATTTACGTCTAGCATGCAAACCTAAAATTAATGCCATTAGCTCTGCACAAAGGTCCAAAAACAGTTTAAAATTGTTTACTGGGGTAGTGTGTTTCTTCAGGAGTATGTTAATACATGTGTTCAGTTATTAACATGCGCTGCAGGTCTTTACATATAAAATCCTTGCAGAGGAGCTAACTGTGTAGTTTAAGGTATATTTCTGTGTTTTAAAATGCATAAATGGGTGCCAAAGCTCAGTGAACAACAGAAAAAAGACAGTCATTGTAACTTTGAGAAACGAGGGCCAATCACTGATGAAAATTGCAAAAAAATTCAAAGTTTTTGTGAATGCGGTTGCTTGTGCCATTAAACGGTACGAAGAAATTGGTCAAAATAAGGACAGAAAAAGGTCAGGGCGACCAAGAACCACAACAGACTCAGAGGACAAGTACATCCGAGTCGCCAGTCTGCGCAGCAGACGCCTCACAGCACCTGAAATCAAAGCCCAGCTAAACAACTCCAGAAGTACAACAGTTTCAACATCAACTGTTCAGAGAAGACTAAGAGAGGCAGGATTAAAAGGACGAACTGCAGCAAAGAAACCAATGCTGAGACTCCAGAACAAAGAGAAAAGGCTAGCCTGGGCTAACAAACACCAAAAATGGACTGTCGAACAGTGGAAATTTGTCCTTTGGACTGACGAATCAAAGTTCGAAGTTTTTGGATCCAAACGCAGAGTATTTGTGCGGCGCAGAGCGGGTGAAAGAATGACACAGCAGTGTGTTGTGCCAACAGTGAAGCACGGTGGAGAAAGTGTGATGGTCTGGGAATGTTTTGCATGGGAGCAAGTTGGAGATCTCCACAAAGTCACTGGAATACTGAACCAACATGGCTACCACAGCATTCTACAGCGCCATGCCATCCCAGCTGGACTGCGAGTAGCTGGCCAACAGTTCATAATGCAGCAAGACAACGATCCTAAACACACTTCCAAGCTGTGTCAAAATTACCTGAAGCAGAAAGAACGGCGTCAGCTCACAGTTATGGAATGGCCAGCACAGTCCCCGGATCTGAACCCCATCGAGCTAGTGTGGGATGAACTGGATCGACGAGTGAAGACCAAGCAGCCATCCAGTGCTCAGAAGCTCTGGGAACTCTTACAAGAGTGCTGGCAGCAGCTTTCACCAGACTATCTTCTTCTCTCTTGTTGAGCGCATGCCAACAGTTCATAATGCAGCAAGACAACGATCCTAAACACACTTCCAAGCTGTGCAAAATTACCTGAAACAGAAAGAACGGCGTCAGCTCATAGTTATGGAATGGCCAGCACAGTCCCCGGATCTGAACCACATCGAGCTAGTGTGGGATGAACTGGATCGACGAGTGAAGACCAAGCAGCCATCCAGTGCTCAGAAGCTCTGGGAACTCTTACAAGAGTGCTGGCAGCAGCTTTCACCAGACTATCTTCTTTCTCTTTGAGCGCATGCCTCGAATTTGTTCTGCTGTAATTGCTGCTAGAGGAGGCTATTTTGATGAATCTAAAATTAGACTTTGCTTTGGTAAATTGTCCTGATTTGTTGTTATTTAAGTTCCCATGTTTGTACTTATGAATTTGTGTCATGATAACTAGTTAATAAATAAAAAACTTTAAACAAAATTGGAAATTTATGAATATTTCAGGGTGTACTTAAGCTTTAGACTGGTAGTGTATATATAAACAATGCACCTTCAGTAAATATATATATGAGTACACTATACCAAATGGCTGGTTACGCCTTCTAAAGCTGACTGACGGATTTCTAAGCCAACTTTCAAGAATATCTCCATTAATTAAATAAATAGCGCAATCTGACAACTCAAACGTTATATATATATACACATACACCTGCCATTTACGCTTCTAAGCCAGATTAAGTCTTCTAAGCCATCTGGCGAATTTCGAGTTCTAAGTCAAGTGATGCCACCCTGAGCTCCCATTATCCGTCTGTGTCTCGCAGACGTAGGATGCTCTCTCTTTCTCTCTCCTCTCTTACCTTCCTAAGCTAGGGAAACCCCTTTGGGGGGGGAGGCCGTCCCACCTTCTCCCCAAAGTCTCTTCTCTCTCTCTTAGGTTAGGTGGACTCCCCAGCTGTTGCAGCTGGGGAGATTCATCCTTTTTTTCCTTTCTTTTTTGGCACGCTGGGGGGAGGGAGGTTGGCACCTTACAACAAGGGGGTGCGGTGAGTGGCACTGGCACTCTTTTGATCAACATTGCAATTGCATATGCAGTCCAGGGTTGGAAAAAACTGGGTTTTATTGAAAAAACCCACCTTGGTTTTAGCGGTTATTATCGGGTTTTTTAGGGTTTTATTATACACTTTTAAGAAAAGTGTATAATAAAATTAAAAAACTGGCCTTTAAAATTTTTTGTGCTTATATACAGTATTTATTCATTGTTCTTGATAATGATTGTTGCTATTTTGTTACAGATACATATAGATGATTTTTTTTTAAATATAACTTAGATTATAGCTAAAGCTTAGTATTACCAGTATCTATACTGAATTATTTTATTTAACACTAAAATTTAAGAAAACCATGCCATTTGTTGCTGGAAGTGGTAGGAAATCTCATGAGTGGGCCGATGTCATACGAGTTGAAGGAAGCTCAAAAGTGAAATACAAACATTGTGGAATGAAATTAAGTTCTAAAATTGAGAATCAAAACACATTTACAAAAATGTATAGAGAGAAATGAAAATTCTCCAACTCATGATCAAGTTGCATTAAATATTTCATCTGAATCATCAGTTTCTGAACTATCATTTGATTCATTTCTATCATCACCTTCATCAGCTTCTGGTGTCTCTGTCAACCAGGGCCGGATTAAGACCTTTAGAGGCCCTAAGCACTTAAAGATTTTGGTGCCCCATATATATGTAATTCAAAATATAAACAAAAATAAACCATAAAAAAAATTTTATTTTTTGAAATGAAACAAAACTTACAGTAAGATGGACAATAATGTTTATTTTTGTATACTTCCACTTCATTTATATTTGAAGTTTTCTCCTACTTTTTTTAATTGCAAAGTCTTTGATCAGATCCTCAAAACTAATCTTACGTAACACATCTGCTTCTATACTTAGTAGAGATAAGGCATCCAGCCTGCCTTGTTGCATAGTTGTTCTGTTGGTATTTTTAATATACTTCAACTGAGAAAATGAACGCTCAGCTGAGCAATTTGTGACCATTAATGTTAAAAATATACGAAAGGCAATTTCTACATTTGGGAAGGCACACTCAATATTGTCTTCTACAATTATTTTATAAAGTTCAACATGACTGAATCTTGTTTTTACATTTTTTTTTGCACTGAAAATTTCTGTGGTGCCCCCCTTCCCTTGATGCCCTAAGCACGGGCTTATTTTGCTTAATGGTTAATCCGGCCCTGCTGTCAACAGACCTGACAGTTGTTCTATTCCTCAACCTCCAAAGAAGAAACCTAAATCTTTGTATTTCCCCCCATCAAGCAGTATTTGTAGTACTCCATTAAAGTCAAGATTGACCCAACCTCAGATGACCGACTTTGTCAAAAAAGACAACAGAAAAACAAAAGAAACTGCTTGATCTACAAGTTGCCAAGTTTTTCTACAGCAATGCAATAGCTTTTAATGCTGCTAGCAGCAAAGAATATAAACAAATGATGAATATGTTAAGACCTAGGTATTGCGCACCAACAAGAAAAGACCAAGCAGGAGTTGATCTTACTGAAGTACATGATGAAATAGAACAGAATCTGAGTAATGACTTAACAAATGCTACTTATAATAACTCTGCTACAAGATGGATGGTAATCAGTGCGGAATGATCCCATCATTGCCACCTCAATCCACACTGGCCGCTCAACATTCCTGCTATCAACGACTGATTGTGGATCAGAGAAGAAAACAGCAGAGTATTGTTGTGAACTTGCTATAGCTGCAGTAAATGAGGTCCAACAGAAATACAACAAAGATGTGAGTAATTTGAGTTTATTAAAATTTTAGAGAGATTATTAATTAAAATAGCTCAAGTAAATAAAGTAACTATAAAATCCTTACAATACTATGTCACTACAGTACTATGATACTATGTATAAAATCCTCACAATACTGATTATTTCTCTCTCTCATATTTTTAAGGTATTTGCAATCTGTACTGATAATGAGAGCAAAATGAAGCGCATGAAAGAACTACTTTAGGAGAAATATCCTAACATTCTAACCTATGGGTGTTCATCTCATTACCTTAATCTCCTGGAGAAAGAAGTTACACCCACTAGTGTATTAAAACACAATCGAAATTCACAAGTATTTTCGCAGTCACCACCAGCCACATGTAAGTACCATATATATATGCATAATATATGTATGCATTAACAGGAGCCGAAGTTGAGGAAGAGCAAGCAACAACAGCAGAACAGTGGATAATCAGCAGCAAGCCTCAATATCTAGCATATTTAATGGCTTTCAAAATAAAAGACAAAAACCTTTTCTCAGTATCAATGTTTAATAATCAAGTCATTCAACTGTATACAAAGTCCTCCTCTACTTGGTGGCGATTGATGAAAGTACAAACTGCAAAAAGAAATGCTATTGGTATGGAAGATTTCTGCAACTTTTGTGAACATCTACTGAGTTGTACCCCAAGTTCAGCTGCCATTGAGAGTTTTTTCTCAACATTTGGACACATCTGGTCGAAGTTACGCAACAAGCTTGGGACAGAAAAAGCAGGAAAGCTGGTCAAAATATACAAATATTTGCGTAGTGGAAGTGAACTGAATGAAGATGAAGTTTGATTACTTTGAGATGTGCCAGTGCTTAATAAATAAATACTTAACTATGATTACTATCTGAATTTAATTAGTTTATTACTTTACAGTTACAGGGCACTTCATTTAATAAAATGAAATATTTTGGAGTTCAGTTTTAATTAAAAATAAAGTTGAAGTTGAGTTGAGCTTTGTGCTTTTGTTATTTATTTAATAGAACAAAGTCCTACATGACTGCAATAACTCTTAAATACATGGTATTGACTGTTATATTATTTTTATTAGCTTATTACAGTAACTCATTGTTTTAAAATATCTGAAAAACCTCGCTTGAGTGGGTTTTAATTGGTTTTTTTCAGGTGGGTCCAATTAGTCCAACCCTGATATGCACTCTACCAATTTGCGGCCATACTACTGGTGTAATTTTTTCTTCAAGTGCTTTACCAGATTCCCTCCAGATATACCGTTGATCATTGTGGCCCAAATGTTCAATCTTGGTCTCGTCAGTCCACAGTATTTCAGTAGTCGTTGACATACTTTAAATGAGCATCCTTATGAGCTTTCTTGATTAATAGTTCTCTCTTTGTAACTTGTTCAAAGAACCCATTTTTGCTCAGTCTTATGCAAGCGTGTCATACAGTGGAGAGATAAACATCGATTTCACTTTGGCTCAAAGAATGCTTAGGTGCATAGAATTCAACCGAGGATCAAAGGTAGTTTCCTTTATGAGACTACTGCTACTGCTCGTCCACTATGAGGGTTCGATTTGGCGATTCCAAGGTGCTTCCACTTACGAATGACGCTTGAAACTGAGGTAAAAGGCACAACAAGTTGTTCACCAACCTTCCTAACAGGCTTTCCATAACTATAAAAAGCAATAATCCTAACTTTAAGATCGTGAGACAGTTCTTTGCCTTTGCCGACGGTGATGATTGAACAGTATTCAACATCCATGTTTTATATTCAGACCAACGTAAACTACTAAAAAAAATTATTCAGGGATTTCCTAGAAGTTGTAAGAGCTTCTTTCGTCAAATTTTCTTGAGTGCTCCGCAGCTTGACCACTCCACAATGGATTCAGATGTTGTATTTAAACTTGTGCACAAGAGATTGATATTGATAAACAACTTAAGATAATGTTAACCATAACAAAAACTAGCTTGGTGTAACTTAGTTTGCGATATTTCACATTCAATAAATGAATAAAAAGCACAGCTAAATTTCATAAAGATTTTAAGAGAACAAACATGATAATATACTGCTGTACTTAAAACTTTTCGCACAACAAATACTGTATATGTATTGGGGATGCAACGGGTAGCGCTTTTACCGGGTAATCGGGTACGGGTACCCGAAGTGTAATACCCGATCGGGTACGGGTACCCGATCGGGTATTGAAGACGTTCCAAAATTTGTTGGTTTAGTACCGCGACTTATTAACCGTGTGCAGTTCAAGCACTTGGCTTTACTATTATCTAATTTATCAATAACAAAATAGTCCCAAACCATACTACGATTTGCCATTTTGAATGTTTTATTAAAAAATATTATACAAAAATATATCAAGAAAACTTGCAAAACAATAAAGTTAAAATCAAATTAGAATTTGATTTTTACTACCCGTACCCGATTTTTTAGCAATTACCCGATCGGGTCGGGTGTCATCGAGTAGTACATTACCCGATCGGGTCGGGTACCCGTGACATCCCTAATATGCACATGCATGCACGCACACACACACACACACACACACACACACATTTATTGGATATATATATATAATATGTGCGTACTTTCGTTGAACTAATTTCCACAACTCGTACACAAATATAGTGACATAGGGGTCACGATATACAGCTATTATCCATTTATTTAACTGGTCAATAAAGAAAGTGTACATGTGCACACGCACAACTGTACATGTATGCCTTTTTATACATGTTTCAAAACTCATAATGAGAATTGGCTAACTGCTTTTATTCCCTTTGAGGGATAATTATTTCACTTTAAGGGAAAAACTCTATTTAAGTCAACTTCATAGTTAATTCCTGTAATCAATTCAAGACACTTAATCGATTGATATATCCAGTAACTGGTAATTTTATAATGTGTTTGTACAGGGACGTAGCGAAGAGGGGGCTACCGGTGCTTCAGCCCCCCTACGAAATGTCATGAAATATGAAATTTTTGTTGATTAAGTGAAGTTTTGTATGACTTTAGGTCGACAAAATTATAAACAAAATTAACTCTGATGAATTCACCCGTTATACATTAATGGCAGACGAGACAACAGATGTGAGTGGAATTGAACAGTTGTGTATCGTGATACGGTGGGTTGATAAATCAAATAGTAATAACTTTAAAATTCGAAAAGATTTCCTAACATTTATTGCAGTTGAAGATTTAACTGGAGAGAACATTGCTAACGTTTTGCTTGAAAGCATCTCATCACTAAATTTAAACCCACAGATGATGAGAGGTCAGGTATATGATGGAGCTGCCTCTATGTCAGGACATTATAAAGGTGTACAAGCCATATGTGAAAAGTACAATATTTCTATAGAAAATGAAAGGAAACCTGCATTTGATGCATCACTATCTCCCATTGAATATTACTGCGAACACCTTTATGAACCTTTTCTTAATTCGACTATAGATCAACTTAATAAGAGGTATTTAACACACAAAAATACTATAAATGCGCTACGCATTATTCTACCAAGAAATTTTATAAAAAGTGAAGAATTTCTACCTGCATTTGAATTTTATTGTGATAACCTTCCAGCATCAAATTCTATCGTGAAGAGCGAGTTTCAGATGTGGAAAGCTAAATGGGAGAGTTCCACGACAATTCTACTGAAATCAGCCACTGAGTCTCACGTCCTGTAGTAAACAGTTTTGCCCTGCAATATTCCGTTTATTAATTATTTTGGCCACTTTAACCGTGTCAACTGCATCTGCAGAACGTCAGTTTTCTTCATTACGAAGATGCAAAACATATTTGAGGAATAAAACTGTCGAAAACCGACTAAATGGACTAACACTCTTGGCCGCACATCTCGATATTCATTTGTAACCCGAAGAAATATTAAATGAATTTGCAAGATTGAAACGCCGTCTTAATCTTCTCTAAAGGTTGGACTTCAGATAAAATTAGCGTAAGTACACGATCACTTATCTCTATATGTATGCATTACTATATATATATATATATATATATATATATATATATATATATATGCATTACTATATATATATATATATATATATATATATATATATATATATATATATATATTATGATTAGTCCTCCTCCAAAAAAAATAATCCTGGCTACGCCCCTGTCAGTGTGTGTGTGTGTGTGTGTGTACAATCATTGGCTAGTGAAATGTATATGATTATATTTATAATAATTATTATACTTTGTAAGTGGAAATTATTAGTTACTAAGAGTGAACATATTATGGTTGAATCACCCTTTTTTAACCCTTTAAGGACTGAAGGTACAATTGCTAACGTTTCAAATACAAGCATTCTTAACTTAACCCTACAAAAAATTCAGGGCTTAAAGGGTTAACCAGTATTAATGTTTGGGTGGAGAATTGATGAGAATAAAAATATATCTTGAGTGAAAGTGTCGCATACTACTAATAAGACAAATACAGGGTCTTCACAAAAAGGACTCACTCTTTTGTTTAATTTCTAAGTTACAAAGTTTCTGACAAATACATTTCCACGACACATCATTATTTTCATGCTTCATAGTCTTTCTTAAAGCTTTCATACGAACCTATCTATCGGAGTGACCAGACCACAACCTAGACAATCAAACCTAGCATAACACAACCTATGCTAATATAACCTACCTTAATCTAACTCACAATATAGTTGTCGATAGATTGTCCAGTCGCTGAGACGCCGTAATCCCACGCGTAAATTCTTTCAGGGGACAACAATAATTCGTTAGTTCAAATGTGATATGAAGTCGTGGATTCATTTTATCAATGGGGATTTGTCAATAACCCCCGTTATCCAATATAGCCTCACGCTACGTAATTTCACCTAGCCTCTTCCGATATTGCCCTTTCAAACAAACTGTATTCCAAACTTAACAGATTTGAAAACCCCCCGATATATAACCTTTGGTTAGCTTCCGTCCGAATTGTTCATTCTGACGAAGGTCAAGCTTTTCCCACCTTAGACCTACAGTTTAACGTGGAATCCGAACCACGCCCCATCAGCAGCCCAGCGTCTTAACCATTAGGCCACCTAGGGTACCCATTTATCTACGTACCACTTTCTTTATTGTGTGGAAGAATGAACAGCTGGGTTTTGCTGCGCGCCGGCTGCCGTCGGGTCTCGAACCCGGGGCCGATGGATTCGTAGTCAGCGACGCTAACCACTACACCACCGAGGCGGTATATATATATACCAGCTTCCTAAGGACCTCAGAAACGTAACGGGGGTCAAAGTTGAAGTCTTCAAGAAAAGACTGGATGCCTGGCTCAGGACAGTACCAGATGAGCCGGGCGTGCCTGGCTATGTACGGTGTAGAGCGCAAGAAAGTAACTCGCTCCTCCACCAGGCCAGACCTAGAGGCGGGGCCACCAGCTTGACCTCCGTGTGAAGAGAGACCAACACACGAAACAACATAAGGTTCATAAGGTATATATATACAGGGCTTTCCAAAAAAATGTATACACACTTTAAATACTTATAAAGGCAGTGTTTATTAAAATACATTTCATTTTCAAAATGTAATAGAATCTACAGACATTATTTAATTGTTTTGTCAACGCCTGTTTTCAAACTGACGTCTGTTCTGGTCCAGTCACTGCTGATAACGCGAAGCAATGGAATCGCAAACATCACGAAACATTTCGTTTGGTATTTGTGTGCATTCTCGTTCAATGGCTGCTCTCAATTCAGCGACTGTTGCAGGTTTTATAGCGTAGACTTTGTCTTTTAAGTATCCCCCCCATAAAAAAAAGTCTAGTGGTGTGAGGTCTGGTGAACGCGGAGGGTATTCTACGAAACCCCTTCGTCCAATCCACATCCACATCGTGCCAAGTACCACTCGCAATACTCCACTCTTCGGTCCGGATCATCATCTTCATTAATAGCATGGACTAATCTTGGAATGTAACTTTTCCATTGACAGCGCTTCAAAATGCGTTGGACAGACGATTCTGAAATTCCTACCTCACGACTCGCTTGCCGCACAGATTTTCTTGGACTTTGGTGATACGTTTCCAGTACTCTTTCTTGCTTTGTGGGGCTTGTCGATGTCCGTGGTCTTCCGGAACGCTTCTTGTGGACATTCTGAACAGTTCCATCGGCTTCAAACTTATCTCTAATTCGAGTGATGGTAAGTCGCGTTGGTGGATCTGTTTGAAACTCCCTCCTAAACTGTCTTTGCACTTCAACTGCGTTTTCACACTTCCAGTAGCATTTTAGAATGAATTTCCTTTGTTCAAAGCTTAGTCTGACTGCCATTATTAATTCTAATGGGTTTAACTTGGAAAGAAAGAAACATCAATTGAGCTATCAGCTGTTAAAGTGTGTATACATTTTTTTGGGACGCCCTGTATATATAGTTAAAGAATCACGTTTAATTTAAAAAGCTCTTTTAGTTTTATTGTTTTTAATTAACTTTTTCGAGGACATTTTAGAGAGTTTTCATTAGTCCTTTTTAAGTAGAACGTTTGAAAAATGACTGAGGAGGTTAAGCGTTTTTTGATGGAAAAAAATGATCAAAAAATCACTTTGAAACGAATGTAAACTTTTCAGTTTTCATTTACGAAATACTTTAATTTCACTTCCGCTCTCCAATTCGTAAATCGAGACCTTTTCCTCATCTCGTTCCGGTCGACTAATGAAACCGATGCGCTACTTCGACACACGAAAGAGATTAAGTTGTCCAAATGAACGGAAATCCATCCACACGATTTTTTTTTAGGGAGGGGGGCCGGTGGGGGGGGATCTGTCTGTGTGCGAAGGATAACACAAATATAAAACCAATTCTTTGAATAACCTGGTTGGCTTTCAAGGTTGACAGTTTTGGTGTACTGGTTCGGTATTCACGAGAGAATTTGATGCACACGCTGTGTATAAACATGAAAGGCACACACACACACACACACACACACACACACACACACACACATTAAAAAATTACTCCCACCAGGATTCGAACCTGGGACCTCCTGAGCATGAGTTGCAAGTGTTTTCGAGTTCGAATCCTAGTGGGGGAATTTTTTGTTTCATACAAAAAACACGCGTGCTCCATATATATATATATAGGGTCGTAGCCATTTCAGTACATAAATTCAAACTTATGTATGAATTATTGACTATAAACTCTGTCAATAGGTTATCAATCTTCGATTAGTTCATTATATGAAGTGCATAATACAATTAACTTTATGCTTCTATATACCTATATTATTAATAATTATTACGTAATTAATTAATGTAATTAATTATAATTATAATAATTATATAATTAATTCTTGTGTCTTGAGCCCTCAATTAATTGACCAAATTCATGTCCGGTCCTCATCAACGTGACACTACACGAAGACAAGTTACTTTAGGGTAATAATTAATTAGAAGGGTCACGAACTGACGCAGTTTTCAGGCCACGGGGATGAATGCGATCCACCGCGCTAACACCCGGATTAATATTACAAACACCATCGAGAGTCGAACCTCCGACCTCAGTCTCTTCGCTTAAAGGGAAATGGTGTTCCCTACTGAGCTATGGGCGCTGTAAGTAATGTCAAATGTTGTTTCAGAAACATCACCCCAAAACAGAATAATATATGCCCGATTCTCTCTCTCTCTCTCTCTGGAATAAATATTATATATATATATATATATATATATATATATATATATTATATATATATAGAGAGAGAGAGAGAGAGAGAGAGAGAGAGCGTTTCCTTATACGTTCTTCACAATAAATAATGAACAAGCCAGTAATATGCAAATTATACTTATGGGTTGCTTTGTAAGTCAGTGCAGGATTAAATGTATAGCGAGTAAATGAAAGGTTTATATATATATATATATATATATATATATATATATATATATATATATATATATAATATTTAGTAGAAATCCAATGACAAGGAGAAATGTAAATGCCATGAAAAGTCTTCTTTATTGCGCAACGTTTCGAGCAATACGCTCATCTTCAGGCTGTTTAATAACAATGTGAAATTAAAATCAATATTGAATGAAAAACAAAACAGAAAATTTCTATAACCTATTCGTAAAGACAAATTTTAAAAGACTGAGAAAAGAGGGTTAAATTCTAAGTTTTACAGATTTACATATAAAAATTAAGAAGTTATTTTTAAATACATGTAGTAAATGTGAAATTAATACACTGGAAAAATTACCAATAGTACACTGGAACAATGGAGCTATCTACCTTACACAGCAGTATCCGAGGCCGACTAATTTGAGCAGAGGAAACGGGAACGAAGGATGGCGAGGGAGATAGGGGAAGGAGGGATTATAAGGAATTGGGGAAGGAGGAGGGATCATAGCAAATTGAGAGGGACGGACGATGAGTCAACATTCAGACTAGGGACAATGCTTTAATGAAAAGGGATTCTAAAATTCTTAGTGAGTTGGGACAAGTATTACAACCAAGAATTTTAAAATTGTCTAAAGTGACATCAATTTTGCATTTAATGCTATGTTCACGAATACTGGAGGCTTCCTTAGTTTTTAAAAATTTTACCTGTTCGGCCACTTATTCCATATGCGAATAAAATCTAGCCCTGAGAGAGCGAACAGTGCTGCCGATGTAATTCCCAAGGAGACACCTGGGGCAGGTAAATAAATATACAACACCGCTACGCAACGAGTCAGGGGTTCGATCCTTCGCTGAGAAAAAGCTACCTAAAGACGTTTTATTAATAAATATGATGCGGAAATCAGTATGATAAAAAAATTTCCTTAACAATTTTGTAAATTTAAGCTTAAATTCCTTATTCAAGGGACCCATTTCAGGTACCAAGAAATATTTTATATCCTTCGGCACAGTAATACATGGAAGTTGAGGGCTATAAACATTATTTAAGAAGGATCTAATTAGTTTGTCTACATATTGAACAGGAAAACTATTATTAGTAAAGTATGATCTTAGATTATTAAATTCATCATTAAGTAAGGTAAAATTAGAGGTCAAATTATATCCTCTGAACAGGAGAGTTTTAATACAAGACATCTTATAGTTGAAATCAGTAAAACTAAAAAAATTCATGCCCAAACCAGTGAAAGTGGGTTTCCTATAAACTGATGTAGTAATAGAATCACCGTTTTTCGAAATTAAAAGATCTAAGAAGGGGAGGGAGCCATTTTGCTCAGTTTCCATTGTATACGTTATATTGGGGTGCCGAAGGATATAAAATATTTCTTGGTACCTGAAATGGGTCCCTTGAATAAGGAATTTAAGCTTAAATTTACAAAATTGTTAAGGAAATTTTTTTATCATACTGATTTCCGCATCATATTTATTAATAAAACGTCTTTAGGTAGCTTTTTCTCAGCGAAGGATCGAACCCCTGACTCGTTGCGTAGCGGTGTTGTATATTTATTTACCTGCCCCAGGTGTCTCCTTGGGAATTACATCGGCAGCACTGTTCGCTCTCTCAGGGCTAGATTTTATTCGCATATGGGAATAAGTGGCCGAACAGGTAAAATTTTAAAAACTAAGGAAGCCTCCAGTATTCGTGAACATAGCATTAAATGCAAAATTGATGTCACTTTAGACAATTTTAAAATTCTTGGTTGTAATACTTGTCCCAACTCACTAAGAATTTTAGAATCCCTTTTCATTAAAGCATTGTCCCCTAGTCTGAATGTTGACTCATCGTCCGTCCCTCTCAATTTGCTATGATCCCTCCTCCTTCCCCAATTCCTTATAATCCCTCCTTCCCCTATCTCCCTCGCCATCCTTCGTTCCCGTTTCCTCTGCTCAAATTAGTCGGCCTCGGATACTGCTGTGTAAGGTAGATAGCTCCATTGTTCCAGTGTACTATTGGTAATTTTTCCAGTGTATTAATTTCACATTTACTACATGTATTTAAAAATAACTTCTTAATTTTTATATGTAAATCTGTAAAACTTAGAATTTAACCCTCTTTTCTCAGTCTTTTAAAATTTGTCTTTACGAATAGTTATAGAAATTTTCTGTTTTGTTTTTCATTCAATATTGATTTTAATTTCACATTGTTATTAAACAGCCTGAAGATGAGCGTATTACTCGAAACGTTGCGCAATAAAGAAGACTTTTCATGGCATTTACATTTCTCCTTGTCATTGGATTTCTACTAAATATTAAATTGAAGCTCTGTAGAAGCAACCCGCATAATTATATATATATATATATATATATATATAAGCATAAAATCTTTAACTCTACATAAAATAAAATAAACGATATAAATAAAAACAAGAATACACTATATATATATATATATATATATATATATATATATATATATATATATATATATACACACGTAATTTACTTCAAAAAATTCTCATAAAGCGATACAATAAATAGCAAATAAATTGGTCCTTGCTATTTCCATAGTCTTCCTTTTCGATTAGTTTTTGATACAAAATTGAGATAAGAAATGATATAAAATGATTTACTTTTATTGCATAATATATTTCACGACCGATTCTTACAAAGAATCTCGACATATTTCTTTACAAAGGAAAGTAAAAAAATATGTCAGGACTTTCCATTTCACACGACAGATATGTATAACATTTATGTTAGGATTTAACTAACTTCATGTTTATGTTTATATATATATATTATATATATATTATATATATATATATATATAATTTAGGCCGTTTCGAAAAATCGAAATTTATGATGGCTCAACGCACACATACTATAAATGTAATATGTCATGAATAAAGACTTCATGCAAAATATTAAGACAAGAGCTTATTGTTATCCCACCCCTCAATGCATATCTATTTTACCCCTCATGAGAAAATTTTCATTTTTCTGGCAAATATATTTATTTATTTTGTGATGTCCTCTTAAATTTGGTATATAAAATTCATAAATAATATTGGAAGATAAGTAGGTCATTTTCAGGAATGGTCCAGTAACCCCCCTATATTCTTTAGAGAGAATTCTAGAAAATTCTTCCTTCAGGATAACTATTCTAGAATTTCCATTTTTTTTCTTTATGGATTATATGATGTTTTATTTGCTTTTTCATCTATAATTACTGATATTTTCACAAGTTTACTGTTCTAGAAAGGTTACTTCATGTTACTTTACAACTTTCTTACAGTAATCAAGTCATAATATAATTTAGGTGAGTGATTAATGATTATATTATATTATTATTAAGACTAGCAGGTGGTAAAACTTTTTCCCTCAGAATTATGGCAAAAACCAGAAACAAGTGTGAAGTCTGGTTGGTCGGACAATGCTGGAAGAGGGTTTTTCTGAGAAGCAGCTTCCAACTAACAGTGATGTCCTTAAACGTCTTTTTTATCACATTAAGGTGAGAAAGCAAAATGTCTCTGTAGCTTGCGCAACTGTAGCCAACGAAGTTATTGCTATGTGGGAAAAAGCCTCCTTAATTACATCCCACAAGCCTTATATTGTCTCAAAGCTTAAAAGGCTTTACAATAAGCATGAAGGGCTGGTCAAGAACCGAACTCGACGAACTCCTACCCAAGAGAAGAATGAAGCAGAATTTGTCACCAGCTTAAAGAAGCTTTTCGATGTAGCTCATTCAGAAGTAGAAACAGAATAAAATTGCAGGAGGATAAAGATTTTCTTAAGGATCAAAGGAACGATCGGAAAATGATTATGGGTCCAGAAGACAAGGAGTTTTCAAGAAAGGCAAAAGCACGACAGATAAGCATGGAAAGAATGGAAAAACTTCGCAGGAAATCAAAGGAAGAAATGAGGCAATTGACAAAGGTTGTGGATCTCAACCAATGTGAAAATTCCGGTTCAGGAGGAAGTGAAGAATCATCTGGTGATGAATTGTTCTACAGAGCACTCTCATCATCATCTTCAAAAAAGGAGAAGCTTGAACCAGGTGTAATTGTTAGGGATAAAAAGTTCTTGGCTGCTCTGGACCGCACTGGAACATCTGCAAGAGCTGCTATGCACATTGTGGCACCTGCCCTTTCAGCTGCTGGAGTAAATTGAAGAGATCACACTTTCATCATCCTCTATCTACAGGTCTCGGCGATCAACACGGATGCAGATGGGAGAAGACATTAAAGCCAGTTTCCAACCAAATACCCCTTTAATAATTCATTTTGATGGAAAGCTTCTTCCATCCATGCATGGGGGTAAGATTGATGTAATGCCCATTGTTGTGACTGGTGCAGGCGAATTAGAAAAATTACTGTCTATTCCAAAGCTTATTTCTGGAACGGGAGAAGAAATGGGGAGAGCAGTTTTAGATGTCTTGAAGCAATGGCCACAAGTAAATGAGTGGGTAGCAGGCCTTTGTTTTGATACTACTGCAAGCAATACAGGTATCCATGCTGGGGCTTGTACCATCATCCAAAAGGCCCTTCAGAGATCACTCCTTTTTCTGGCATGCCGCCACCATATCCACGAGCTTCTTATCACTGCAGTTTTTGACATGTTTTTCTCTTCTTCAGGTCCACAAATTCCCTTATTCAATCGATTCAGAGATTGTTGGGATAACATTGATCAGCAGAATTAGAAGCCCTATGAACCCAATGATCTCACCTCAGAATCTTTAGATCATTGGATCTTGAAGCATAGAGACAAGCTTATTTCTTTCATCAACTCCAAACTTCAAGAGGGCCACACTCGAGGTGACTACAGGGAATACTTAGAACTTGCACTTATCTTCCTTGGTTGTCCAATGCCTAAAACAAATAAAGGCTCTGATAGCAGATTCCACTACCCAGGAGCTTACAGCAGAGCTAGATGGATGGGAAAGGGCATCTATTCCTTAAAAATTTACTTATTTAGGAACCAATTCCTTCTCACCCTCATGAAAAACAAGCTCTGATACGAATAAACGCCTTTTCAGTGACAGTTTATCTTCAAGCTTGGTATACATCTCCAGTTGGAATTGATGCTCCAGCAAATGATTTGGCCCTCCTCAAGATGCTACATATCTACAAGATCCAGGTTGATAAGGAAGTGGGTGCTACAGCCCTCAAAAAACTTCAGAACCATGGTTGGTACTTGAGTGAGGATCTTGTAGGATTTGGCTTTTTCTCAAACCTCGTGACTGAAGATGATAAGGTTCTACTGCTCCACAACTTCACCACGCGCCTCCTCGAAAAGTGAGGGCAAGAAAGGTGGACCCCCGAATGTTGCAAAACCCCAATGACTTAAAGATTACCAGTTTTGTCACAACTCAAACACAAGACTTCTTCAAGTGTTTGAAAATAGAAATTTCCAAGAAACTTGAAGACATTGAGGAGCACCGTAATCGGGTCATGGCAGTCAAAGTAATCAACGACTGTGCTGAACGAGTCAAACTGGCTACAGAGTTTAATGAGAAGCTCACAAAGAGTGAGGAAGAGAGACAACTGGCCTTTCAAATCATTGAAAATCAGAGAAAGGAGGTCCCTCAGCCACTGAAATCCCTATATTCTTAATCAATATATGTCTTAAATAGAATTTAAGTCGCTTTGTTTTAAAACATATTTTTCGTTCAGTCTTATGTTTGCTCTAATTATCCATTAATGTAAAAGAAGTGTCATCTGAGGGGTGCCTTTTTATCATTCAAATAAAATGATATTTTGTCTATTTGTTTTCCTTCCTTTATATAAAAAAATAAAAGTGTGTGCGTTTATCAAAATTCAATTTGAAAAATTACCATATAATCGTGAAACGGTCTAATATATATAATATATATATATATATATATATATATATATATATATATATATATATATATGTGTATGTGTGTGTGTGTGTGTGTGTGTGTACACAGATTTTTCTGAACTTTCTTTCGACAGTAAATTTAAAGACCATTTTTCAAATGAAACTAAAAACCTTATTGACATAATTAAATAATACAGTTATTGAAATGTTTCAATAATTTTAACAGAACAGATGGTTGTTAATTGGACTTTTGATATTTACTTTTTCAATACAATTTTGTCCTTAACCTTTAAGTCAGGTTAGGTTAAATTACTCCAAACTAGGTTGGTTTTGGTTAAATGATTTGTGGAAGAAAATATGCTGTCAACAAAATGGATGATATACATCCTTTGATTTCAAGTGGCCTCTTTTCATTATTCACGTAAACAATTGAACATTTAACGCATCTCGTATTTATTGGATTAATTTATAAAATAGGCGTGAAAGTGCCAAAGCAAGACTTTAAAAGTTAATTAGACTAAATATTTTTGAAAAGGACAAATAATACTTGATATATATATATATATAATATATATATATATTGGAGGAGAATTGGAAAAACTTTTCTTTTACAATTCCATAAAAGCAGATGTCAAAATTGGTTAGTTTAACGGAGTCACCCCTAAATTATCGAAGTTCAGGAAACGTTTTCTCTTATACATCATTGAGGGAACAATTGTCCCTTTTGTTGTTTGCTAAAGTTTTCTTCTGAGGACATTAAGGACACCAGATAAAATAAATCTTCTGTTGGTTTTAATTTAGCACGAAGCATGGTTGCACTTTATTTTGAAGAAATACCGAATTTTTTATTTCTTATTTTATGATAATATTAATGTTCATTTATGTAGAGGCCAAAAAGGCTTAGGCCTAGGGGCGGAAAAAAAAAAAAATTATAAAAATGTAAAAAAAAAGCGAGAAGGAAAAACTGGTTTGAATTTATTTACAGACTTTTGTTTTTGTTATTTTTAAGTTTTGTTCCTAAAATTAATGTTTTTGAGTGCCTTGAAAAATGGGATTTTCAAATTTGTTTTTAAAATGAAATAAATGGTTTTTTAGATGAGAATTTTTTCCTCCATACTACAGGCGACACGCAGTAAATGACCTTCAGGCGGCAAATCCATAAATTCGCCTGTTAACGTTACACTATTATTATTATTATTATTATTATTATTATTATTAGTAGTAGTAGTTGAGGGTGAAAAGCTTAATAACATTCCTTATGGACCCCAACCGGGGTGGGCAAAATTTCGGAAATTTGAAATTTTAAATGAAACAAAACCTTCGCGATTTATTGCGTTCAAACGGAAACGAAGACTCATTTTCAAGTTGCGTGGTGTTCGAAGGGGTGGGGAAATTTGGTATTGAAGAACGGGATACGAAAATCCTCTGCGATGCCGCGAAAAAAGAACATATAGCAATGGGGTGGTGCTTTGAGCCAAAAAAGGCAGGGGAACACTGCTCTAGATGTAGCATGTAGGTCGTATTTCGAGAGAGAGAGAGAGAGAGAGAGAGAGAGAGAGAGAGACTCTCCTGATTTAACGCTTCACTCTAAAAGGAATTGTATAATTTTTTATTCAAATGTTAATGGAAAACTATCTACCTTGTGGGTTGTTATAATAGTTCCATGCAGCTCGAATTGAATGAAATCAACCCGTGTCTTCCACTGAAAATATTTAATTTTCGAATCATTAATTTAAAGCAATGTGAAAGTTAATCTAGTGTGAAGAATGTTCCATCTTCGGAACCTTTCTTTCTTAGGTAAAGTCGGACCTTTCAGGCGATTGGTGTATAGGTTAATATGTCGTAAAATTTAATGTGAATGCTTTAGCTTTGCGGGTATAGCGTGCGCAGAAAATGGAAACATTTTCACCAGTCACTGACGTTCGATAAATTTTTTTATGTAGAAAGGCGGGGTAAGGGCATATGCCCGTTAAAATGCCCCCCCCCCCCCCCCCAACTATTTTATTTATTTTTTATAATAAATTTGAAAAAATTGTGTAGTGTATAAAATTCATGTATGTGTACTGAGGAATAGAAGGAGAAGTGTGTGTTGAAAGCATGCTGGTTAGGGTGGCCCACTTTTCAATTTTTTTTAAAAGTATAGGTTATCGTAGTTTTTCCCATTATTTGGCACTATACTAGCACATTGGTACCATTTTTACAAAAATTGATCAATATTTAGGGGTCTCGCATCGACCTTGAAATTACGTTTTTTTTTAAATGCATACTTTTTAACTTTTTACTGAATCAAGATAAATCATTAAGTAGGGATGTTTTCTGAATCCTCTTGATGAGAGAAGTCGTTTGGTGTGCCTTCCAATGTCATACGACTAACGGTTTAAAAGTTGTGCCTGTATACAGGTAATACCAATGTGCTAGTATAGTGCCAAATAATGGGAAAAACCACGATCACCTATACTTTTCAAAAAAATCAGCAAATAGAAGACAAATAAGGAAGAAAGAAACAATAACTTAAACAATCACTTTTGCATTGTATTGACCACTATCACACGTCACTGGCTGCAACGTTGTTCCTGTGTGCTATGTCATCGTGGCGAGTGATGACTTCTTGAAGTCGCCGAGCTCTTTCCGGTTCTTTTCCACCACTTGCAGAAGATCCTGCAGCTGTGACTCGTCCTTTGTGACCGTGTTCGCATAGTCTTGTATCAGTTGGACTCCTCTTTCAGCGACGTCATTGGTGACCTGGAGATTAGAGATCACATCCTTCAGACGACAAAAGTCCTCGTTCTCGTCCCACTTATCAGTTGGCAGGGTGAGCCACGAAGACCCATACATCTTCAGACCTGCAAATAAGAACCAGGAGGACTCGTCGATCAGGTCGGGGAGTAGCGTCATCTCGTCGACTGAGACGTTCTCGTATGTGAAGTCTTTGGGTACAGGGAGGTGGGACAGCTTCTCTGCCATCTGTTGCTTCACTGCTGGATCACTTGCTGGTGGATCCGCCGAACGTGTGATAGCAGCCACAATGCTTACTACCTATGTAGAGAATGGAAAGTGGAAAGGAAACTGTCAAGAATACATGTGGGTTACGGGACACTTTAAAACTGACGCTATCGATGAATACTATACACAATACGCACCTGATTATTGGACATGCGGAAACGATCAGCCACTTCCATGACAGCAGGTGCATTAAGGATGCGGCGAGGAAGATTGACAGACACACTTGGCTCTTTCGGCAGGGGGAACGCTAGTTCTGTCTCCGACTCTCCTGACATGCCAGTATCATCATTCTCCATGACCTCATCTCCGGTTTCGTATGCACACTTTGAGGTTTGCGGCTCCTGGCGAGGACGTTTTCTTCCTTCCTGTAGCTTTCTTTTTACAGCGAAAACTTTATCGTTCCCGCTCATCGTTGTCACCCGAGGACCACGTTGATCGAGGTAGAAGTCAATGTCTTCTTTCTTGTCCTTGTCGGACAGCAGTCGATTCTTCTTTATATCTTCGACAGCGTCAGATGCTCCGATATCCCACAGCTTGTCCACACTGTCCGAAAACTTCTGCCGTTTTCCTCCGGCGTCAGTTTCTCGTTTTCTGCTCTTTTGGAGTAAGTGCCACTCTTTCCACAATGCCTCTAGCTTCCGTTCGCAGTTGAGCTTTGTGATTATTTTAATGCGGGCCATGTTCCAAAACTTAAGACGTTGTTTACGGTTTCTTTGAATGCGTCTTTCCTGTTAGCAGTGTACTGGATAACACTGAAGAAGTATTGCAAAACCTGCCGTGTTGTTGGCAATTTGCTACCACTGATGGAGGACGACGGTTGGCCAACTAAAAAAATTTCCGAGGCCGATCTTAAAGAAGGTAGCGATGTTATTTTTGCCTTTCCTTTGATGACTCTCTATTTGTAGCTTCAAGAGTTCTTCCAGTTATGGTTGCCATCGATTTGTCCATGACAAAGGATGAGGAACTCAGACAGAATTTCAAAATGTTATGATCTGCAAAAAAAGAAATAGGTTAGGTACCTGGCACAGGCATAGTGCATTTTCTAATTACCTATATACATTATACATTCCGCCCGGGTATGGTGACTCATTTTTTTTGAAAAGTATAGGTGATCGTGGTTTTTCCCATTATTTGGCACTATACTAGCACATTGGTATTACCTGTATACAGGCACAACCTTTAAACCGTTATGACATTGGCAGGCACACCAAACGACTTCTCTCATTAAGAGGATTCAGAAAACATCCCTACTTAATGATTTATCTTGATTCAGTAAAACGTTAAAAAGTACGCATTTTAAAAAAACCTAGTAATTTCAAGGTCGATGCGAGACCCTAAATATTGATCAATTTTTGTAAAAATGGTACCAATGTGCTAGTATAGTGCCAAATAATGGGAAAAACTACGATCACCTATACTTTAAAAAAAAAATTGAAAAGTGGGCCACCCTAATGCTGGTATGCTCACAGGGTAGATGAGACACGTTAAAAATCAAAAAACGGCAGTGACAGGAGAAACGGGAGTTCCAATACTTCCCAATCCGTCCCCGCCACTCCATCCGCAAGACGAACTGGGAGGAGTACCAGGCTGACCTCGCCCAACACGAGCCCTCAGAACTGAATGGTGGGGGGATAGCAGCAATTGAAGCTGCCACGGCAGACCTTCTGAAGGCGCTGAAGACTGCCAAGGAAAAACACGTACCCACCATCACCCACCGCATTCTGCCACACCCCTCCCCCTCCGAAGAAATCGTCGCCGCCACACGCCAATTAAACGTCGTCAGGAACCAGATGGACAGCGGCATAAATTACCTGCATAACAAACTGCAATACAACATCCTCAGAGCCCGACTACGTGGCTTGTGGATTGAAAAAGAACACGACATGTGGAACGCGCTCGTCGACAGGATAGACGTAGAAAGAGACCCTAAAACCTTCTGGTCACAGGTAAGGAAACTAAAAGGAACACCCAACGCTGAAAAATTCAAGACACTCCGGAATGGAAACGGAAGACCTCTCATCGGACCAAGAAATAGCGGAAAGCTTTCGAAATCGTCTCAGAAGAACGTTCAACATAAGCGATGAAGAAAATGACCTGTTCGACGAAGACAATGAAGCAAGGGTCACACAGGGCTGGAAGACAACCACGAAAGGATCCTACCAACGGATAGGGCAGAACCCCTAAATGCCAACTTCAGAATTACGGTGAAAGAGGTCACTGACACGATCAGCCTCTTTAAAGAAAAGGCACCAGGCCCCTCCGGAATCACGAAAACCCTGATCCAAAAGTCGCCCCGAACATACACGAAGAGATAGCAAACATATTTAGCGCCAGTCTCTCCATCGGATACTTCCCAAAAGCATTAAAAACCGCAAAAATCAGCATGATCCCTAAAGGAGGGAAATCCACAGAGTTCATCGAGAACTATAGACCCATCAGCCTGTTAGAGGTACTCGGCAAAACCCTGGAAAAAATACTCCTTCGAAAACTGAATTTCCACCTCACGGTCAATGGTGCACTTTCAGACGCCCAGCATGGATTCAGGAAAAAGAGAGGCACAGCCACAGCCCTCGCCATTCTGCACGAAGCGGTGGCAAACAAACTAGCGTTCAGCAGAAGAGTCTCGATAGTACTGAGAGATGTGAAGGCCGCCTTCGACAAAGTGTGGCACCAAGGATTACAATACCGCATCCTCGAACAGAACATGGACGCAAACTTAGGGAAAATCCTTTGCAGCTTCCTCAAAGATCGAAAAGCTTACGTCCAACACAAGACCCACACTGGCAAGCTCTTCGACATCCAGGCGGAGTGCCACAGGGAGCGATACTTTCGCCCACTCTGTACAACCTGTACATCGCCCAATTGCCTCCGCCCCACCACACACCCGAGAAGTCATCTACGCGGACGACATCACGCAAATAGTAACATCAAACCTCGGCAAAGAGCAACACGCCAACAGGCTGAAGAGACAAATTGAAAGAATCAATGAATTCGAGGAACGTTGGAAAATTCAGACGAACCAACAGAAATTCACAGTTATTAACATTGGCCACAGGAGCGTTCACGCACTAGAAATAAACAACCGAGTCCAACCTTACAAGCAACAAGGCACAGCTCTCGGCCTGACCATCAACAGCTTTGGCTATAAAAACCATACCACAGCAAGGTCAAACAAAGCGAGAAGAGAGCTCAGTAAACTCTACCGTTTCAGGGGACTCTCGGTAAAAAATAAGAAGATGCTGTACACGGCGCTGGTTCGGTCTATCCTCGAATACCCGGCAATTCCACTGCACACAACGAGCGACACAAATCTGATGTTGCTACAAAAAATACAGAACGCTGGAACAAGATTCATCCTGGGAAAACGACTCAGCGACAGGATATCATCCCAGGCACTGCACCAACAAGCAAACTTACCAGCCCTCAATGTCCTCCTGCACAGCAGGGCGGAGAAAACTTGGAGGAAGGTACAAAACACCTCTCCACAGACCTATGAAGAACTCGATATTGGACCTCAGCGCGGGAGAGAGTACTTCTATTTCAAGAGAAGTCTACCCCGCAGCAGACACCCCCCACCAACGGCACTTTTTGTACCGTATAGAAGATAAAAAAAAATAAAAATAAAAAAAAAATAAATAAATAATAATAAATAAATAAAATAAATAAATAAATAAAAAATAAAATAAAAATAAATAAAATAAAATAATAAATAAATAAATAAATAAATAATACAATAAGAGGTAGAAAACCCAAACTAAGCTAACAAGTCAAGCACCCTACAAAAGCTTGAACGCGCAAGGAAGGTGATTCACTTATCACCAGACCTTAAATCCCCCATAAAAAAAAAAAAAAAAAAAAAAAAAAAAAAAAACCTGCGCATCCTTGGTGAGCCCGAGGACCTATCAACTCTTCATCTATATTTCCCATTTCCCCACTTTCTGTTATCACTCCTACAACTCTAATTTCACCTCTTATAACGTCAACAACAACAACATCCAATACTTCCTGTCTCCTGCCTAACGTCCCCCCACCCCGAGGAGTACTTCCTTGGTCAATTGGTGTCTACAGTCTCTCCTCATTACAGTTTACCATTATTTATTTTTTTCCCACCGCCCGTAGCTCAGTTGTGAACACCGTTTCCCTGTAAGCAAAGTGAAGACACCGAGGTCGGGGATTCGACTCCGGATGGAGCTGGTTAATAATAATACAGGATTTAGCGCGGTAGGTCCGCATTAGTTAGCCTGAGCATTGTGCCCTCCTCAAAGACTATTATGATTATTTTGCTTGTAATTAAAGTAATTTAGTTTCAGTGACATTAAGTAAATAACATCCCGTTTAGTTTGTCATAAAACTACGCATTAAATGTGTAGAAACTCCACAATTTGAACAATTTTACTGAGTATTTTAAAGCCGACTTAAAAGGAAAAATATGTTTAATGCGTAAAATAAAAAAAGTGCGAGAACAAAGAAAAATTATGATACAATGACGCTCTAATATTAATTAATTAGTAAAGACTTAAGTCGCAATATATACACAAATTATTCCTCCCCTATTTGCCAGCATTATTTGAGTATCTGATCATCATTAACTGTAACGCGATCCACTGACAAAGGATGAAATTTACTGTTATATATTTCACGACTCATATAACAAAGAACTAAAATCGCTTTGATGAATATAGGAGCTCATTATTATAATTATACGATGTTGACAAAGGAATGGCAGCCTTTGAAAAGAAATAATAAAACTGGCAATTATATACTAAAAACATTGAATGAACATACCACTTTAGCCTACAATTTGGCCTTTTAAATATATTTATTATTCGTGTTTATATATATATAGTGACACCGTAATTAATGCGAATTTGTAGTCACCAAGGTGAAATAGGTTCCAGTAATTTATGACCGTAGGGTGACGAGGTAATTTAATAGTTAATTACAGTATTTGGGGTTACCATTGATTTATTAGTCAACCAGGAAAAATAATAGATTGAACGGTTTTTTTTCCTTCAATTCACAAATTCACAGTGAATAACAATACAATTGCTTTAATTGAATGTGCAATAATAATGCACTGATTGAATATGTGGAATTAAATGTTATTTACAATAAAGGACAAATGCACAGTACACAAATGTAGGTTAAATCAGATTATTAAGCGAAATACAAGATTGCGCGAATGAATTTCAGAGTTCTGTTACGGATGAAAGGAATAACATGTAGGCCGAAGAGCATGGACCCGTTTAATATGATGTTCCGCCTCCAAAAGGCAAGCGATGACTGAAGAACTTCGGTAAATTTTCTTGAAGCTTGCTTGCGCGATTGTGGGAGCGCCCTCAAAAGGTTGCCCGCTGAGTCAAGCCTTTGGTGATAACTGATAAATATTCCCCGACGCTCAAAGCGTCTCTTGTCGTAATCTGGAAAAACCACTGTGAGGGCGACCCTTTCGAATCCCACTCGATACGCGCTTTAGAAATATATTAAAACTGTGGGCCTAAAATGGTAATGTCTGAGAACCACCACACACACACACACACACACACACACACACACACATATTATATATATGTTAAACACAGACCGTGCATGGAACAAGGAACTCTTCTGGGAAAATTAAATCCACTATAGTCCGAATAAGTAATGGTAAATGACAAATACCATAGTTTTTCTTTTTCATGATGCTAGCCCGACGTGGGCAACGGGTCTCTCGCAAAGAGATCCCCGTTGCCCACGTCGGGCTAGCATCATGAGAAAGAAAAACTATGGTATTTGTCATTTACCATTACTTATTCGGACTATAGTGGATTTAATTTTCCCAGAAGAGTTCCTTGTTCCATGCACGGTCTGTGTTTAACATATAAATTTCTCAGGGGACCATTCTGAGTTTGTGTATATATAAATATATACAGGGTGTCCCAGGAGGAAATGTCAAGAATGCACCATTTCACTCTTTGGGTATTTCTAAGTAGAAAGTATTATATCGATATGGGTCTGATTCCAAACCGTTACCGAGATACAGGCCTCTACATTTGGGTAATTAAAACATAATAAAATGGCGGTTCTTAGATACTATTTAATGACACTTGTGGTTTACAAAAAGTACAAACATACAATGCACTATTGCACTTATTGCAGAATGGTTTCAAAGTGACCCCCTCCTTCTTCAATGCACGCGGCGAGCCTCCGATCCATCGAGTCTTGCCAAGGAAAACGCAGAAGTTCATTTCTGAGGTTTATGAACGCATCCTGTATACGTGCAACCAACTGCTCCCTAGTTTCGGGCTTACTCCGCTGATAAACGTTACTCTTCAAGAACCCCGAGACAAAAAAATAATGTAAATAAATAATGTTAGGATCTGCACAGTTGCCAATGTACATTAAATGTCATTGAATATTACCTAAGATCTATATGGGATGAATTTCACAATTAAACACGTGAAATGAATGAATGCTGCAAACCCACAAAGAAAAAGAAAAACGATTCCAAGGCCTTTCGTGCGGTGGCGTACAAAATAGCTAGGCCCAAAATAGCTAGGACAATATAACTAGTGTCAAAATAGCTAGTGCGACAGAATAGCTAGTGTCAAAATAGCTAGTGCGACAGAATAGCCGGTGTCAAAATAGCTAGTGCGACAAAATAGCTATGATCACGAAATCTTGTGAATATGTTAAAGCTTGTTAATATTGAAAACCTTGTAAGGGCTTAATGAAAACATTATACATCTATATTTTATTATATTGTTATATGCAATACACAGTTAAAATTAAAAATATTATAATATTGTAATTTATTTACAAATATTTATTTTATTATAAAACTAGAGTATATGCAATACACAGTCAAAATTAAAAATATTATAATATTGTAATTTAATAAAAACATAATTAAATTGTATTGTGATTTATGTTGTAGGTAACTCCACGCAAGAATTCTGCGGTCGTTATTTCGTCCTGATTGTGCCGGGAGATTAGAGTTTTTAACCTTGCATTAACTTCTCTGGTTTTCTTCTTCTCAATAGCCACTTGTCCCGCTAAAAATGCCTGCAAAGTTGTTCGTTGAATTCCCTCTTCTCTTTGAATGCCTTTGAGAAAACGCCACATGGAAGGGTGGGCGCTATCATACATTGTTTGGATGGCTCTGTGCCAACCCTCGAGTTTATTAGTTGTTCTTGGTATGCCTTCCTCTGTTCTTTGTCTGACATTCCACATTTCAGGAGGAAATAAAGGTGTTCTTCTTCGTCTTCTGTGCGGCCTTCCTAGGTAGTTGTCTTCGAAGTATGCATAGAGATCTGCCAATTCATTGCCCATCTGTAACTGTTCTCGTTCTTCATCCAAGGCTTCAAAGGCTTCGCTTGTCTGCTCAGGGGGAAGAAAGGCTAAAGCGGAAAGCATTTTGCAATAAAGGCGGCAGTTGCTGTCAGTTGCGTAGTTGTTTGTTAGACCAAGGTTTTGGATTTTTCTCCATACTGATTGTGATAGATGGAAGAAACATCCCTGCACTGAGACATTCGGAAAACTGTTGTGAATGCTCTAATTGCTGCTTGTTCAAAGTCGAGAGTTACTATATCAGGTACCAGATCTGGACGTTGGTCTTTGAGAATTTGAAATGCTCGCTGATATGTTTCGCTTGCCTTATCCGGTAGTAAAATGTAAACGCATGGGAACAAGTAGTCTCCTCTTATCGCGTGTACTGTATGCAGCTGATAGTATAATTTCGAAACGCTTTGAATGTACCGTCACACATCCAATTTGCTGAAGCTGCGAGTTGGTCTAGCATTGCTCCACTGGCAAACATGATAATTCGTCTAGGTTGTCCAAGATCGTCATGTAATAGAAACCGTTCTTGTGTCTCGCCAATGGTGACAGTTCGAAATTGTTCCGGTATTACGAAATCCTCTAATGAGTCTGGATCAGGAAGGTAGTCTTCGTCCCGACGTTGTCTCTTACGCTGAATGCGTTTCACGAGTGCCTTTCTTTTAGGCAGTCTCGTCAGTGCTTCCTCATTGAGGCCCAGAACGATGTCATTGATAATTCTGCGTGGAGGAGCGGTGGATGCAGCAGCTTCGGCACGCATTTTGTCCATTGCAACAGCGAAATTTTGATGTGCCGGATCTGGAGCATGGTTATGCTCTCGTCCTATCTTTACTTCACTGGTTTCCCTGTAGTTGACAGCTGTCATAATAGTTCCTCTGCAGTCTTTTTCTACACACCGCCAGTTCTGAGTTGTTTTATTTGTCGTATTTTTTCTGTATATGTAACCATCGTAACATATTTGATCTCCTCCTTTTTGTGACGTTATAACATTCATTTTGAAGGGTATATTTGCTATAAAAGACAACAAACTTTCACTGTATCTAGTTGATGTGATACTAATTCTTGAATGTTTAACTTCGAAATGGCGTCCCGCGACGAAAGCTTTTTGTGACGTCATTCCTTCTAGAATAATTCTCTCGAAACAGAGAATAAGATTTAATTAATTCAAATAGAGGAAAATATGGGAACAATTCCTGAAAAGTGGGTTTTGCGAATTATCGCGTCAACCTCTCTCCAAAGTTTGCTCCCCAAAATTAGAAAATAAGAAATAATAAGTTAAATTAGTAGATTAATTCTTTAAGAGAGATGTGGCAACTAAATATTCCCATAGCATGGCTCGTTGGTAGTTTAACGTTAAAGAAAATTTCAATTTTTCTTAGTTAACATTTATGATTTTATGTTTTATTTTACGCCTAATCGTTAGTCTCAGGGGAGACTAGCTAAATCAATAAAATTAATGTAATAGAATAAATTGTATATAAACTTAAGCACATAATACATACAAGATTTCGTGATCCTAGCTATTTTGTCGCACTAACTATTTTGACACTGGCTATTCTGTCGCACTAGTTATTTTGACACTGGCTATTCTGTCGCACTAGCTATTTTGACACTAGCTATAATGTCCTAGCTGTTTTTGGCCTAGCTATTTTGTCGTATACTCCTTTCGTGTATTCAGAGCTACACCTCGTCAGGGAATGAAGAGAAAAGGCAAGATGCCCATAAATATATACAACGTAGCGGAAACCAAAGCAATTAGCACATACTTAACAAGAGTTAATGAGAGGCAAAAGGAATTTTAACAGGATATTGTCAATTTTATACATTCCCGCACTGTTATTGAAATTGTTTTTAAAATGAATAAATGCACATTCTAGAATATTTCTTTCTATTATATCTGTTTTTAACAAGCGCTTTAGAACTATCCCACTTGATGCTATGATTACATCTATACATATGGTTAAACAAAGCATTGGAATTATTAACTGTTCTACACGCATATTTATGCTGTTTTAGTACAATTTCAATAACAGTGCGGGGATGTATAAAATTGACAATATCCTGTTAAAATTCCTTTTGCCTCTCATTAACTCTTGTTAAGTATGTGCTAATTGCTTTGGTTTCCGCTACGTTGTATATATTTATGGGCATCTTGCCTTTTCTCTTCATTCCCTGACGAGGTGTAGTTCTGAATACACGAAAGGCCTTGGAATCGTTTATCTTTTTCCTTGTGGGTTTGCAGTATATATATATAATTTAGGGTGTCACTTAAATGCAGTTTGAAATTTTCATGCTGACACCCCGCGAATCTATTCCATTGGTAAAAAAACATGGTGACTGAAAAATCTTTTTATTTGAATAACTATAAAAGGTCGCCCCCGCCTTCCAAAGTTTAATGCTTGCGCGGCGTCTCCATAATCGTTCATTAGATATCTATATATCTCTATATATGTGTGTGTGTGTATCTGTGTGTGTCTGAATATCTGAGAAATAAAGTGAACAATACTTAACGATTCACCGTTTCTCATTTCAGCTACGTGATTTCTGGTGATGGAAACCCGGAAGTGTATATACCTATTAGGGGCAGCGGTTGATGAGGTGAAAGGATGCAAGCTTCCTTCCTACAGGCAAGCATTCGGTTACTTCCTTTACCTTCACCATGAAAAGAAAATGACAATACGTGACGCGTTGAGGAAGTCACTTCGAGCAGTGATGTCCTTCTGGGAGAAAGCTCACATTCCAACCAGACTCGAGACACACTGCGTCAGCAAACTGGATAAAGTCTTCGAGGAGTGGAAAGGACTCAAAAACACGCCTCAAGGACGAGCGATTCACACAAGACGAAAGAAAAAGAATTCATTGAACGCCTCGATCGTCTCTTTGACATCGCCCACGCTGATTGTGAGAAATTGGTCAAGTACCCAGAGGATTGGGAGTTCCTTCAGCAGCAGCGCCAGAAAGGACGTCCAGGTTCAATGGCAGGTTTGGACATGACCCATCAGCGCCAAGTCAAAGATTGTACTCGACGTCGGGAGGAAGAGGAGAAACGAAGAAAGCGATCAGCAGCTGAAATGGAGGCAGTATCCAACGAAGCGGTTTTGGAGTCCTCATCCTCCAGCTCAGATGATAGCGAAGAAAAAGGAGCATGTGGTGGTTCGTTAGCGTCTAAACAAAGAGCAACGAAGAACATCATGACATCGGAATTGGCGGCAGCGCTTGATCGCACGCAACTCTCGTCAAGAAAGGCCACATATCTGCTGTTTGAGGCAGCTTCCAGCTTAGGGCATGATGCTAGCGACTACAACATCAATCGTGGATCCATTCATCGTCAGCGTGAAAAATTCCGTACCCTTAAGGCTCGGCAACTGAAGAGCGAGTTCCAAGGCAATAGTCCGTTGACTGTTCACTGGGACGGAAAACTCATGCAAGATCTGACGTCACGAGAATATGTTGACCGCTTACCTATTCTTGTATCTGGCTCCGGGACAGAGCAGCTCCTCGGGGTGCCAAAACTTCTGTCAGGAACCGCGCTGGCACAAACAAATGCCATCATAGATTGCCTGAATGAATGGGGAGTGACCGATCATGTCAAATCTATGTGTTTCGACACAACCGCGACAAACACAGGCCACCATGGGGGAACTTGTGTTCTTCTGGAAGAAAAAGTTGGACGTGACCTGTTACACTGCGCGTGCAGACACCATGTACTGGAGTTGGTGCTACAGGCGGCATTCGCAGCATCGCTAGATTCAGTATCTACCGGTCCAGAAATTCTGCTTTTCAAGCGCTTCCATGATTATTGGACCCGCATTGACCAGCAACAGTTCCAAACTGCGGACACAGATGCGTTCACCAAAGCAGCTATTTTTAAGCATAGAACGGAGCTCATTGAGTTTGCAAAATCACAAGCACTTCAAGTTCGTGATGACTATCAGGAATTCCTCGATCTTTCCGTCATCTTTCTTGGAGGAGTTCCATACAAGGGACTAAACTTCCGCGCCCCTGGTGCTATGCACCGGGCGAGATGGATGGCTAAGGGGCTCTATGCCATCAAGATCTGGCTCTTCCGAAGACAGTTTAAACTGACGAACACTGAGGAACGCGGAATTCGAGATATCTGCCTCTTTTCTGTTCTAGTTTACATGAAAGCGTGGGCAACAGCTCATCTGTCCATCGAAGCTCCGCTGAATGATTGGGAATTGATGAGGACGCTCCTTCGATACCCGCACAAGAAGATCTCTGATGGTACCACCAAGAAGCTGTCTGCGCACCTGTGGTACCATTCGGAGGAGGCAGTGGGTCTGGCGTTCTTTGATGAGAGGATATCGATGGAAGTGAAGTGCAGCATGGTTGCAGCGTTAGATCAGAAGCCCCTCACATGCCGCCAAAACGACCTTTGGTTCTTGATACTATGTTCCTCAGTGACAGCAAAGGACTGGAGCAACTGATCACAAAGAACACCCGAGGATTCTTCTCAAAACTTCAGTTGCCAGATTGCTTTCTGCTCCACCATCCCAGTTCATGGACGTCAAACTCTGAATACGTGCAAGCTCGGGATGTGGTCTCCAAACTTGCAGTGGTGAACGACAGAGCAGAACGGGCCGTGGCTCTGGTGAAGGAGCTGAACGGAAAGTTGACAGTGAAAGAAGAACAGCTCCAGTTCCTCGTTCAAGTTGTCACTGACCACAGAAAGCAAAACCCAGCTCCGAACAAATCAGCATTAGTGAGGACGCGAAAGAACTAATCACTGATCAGCGTATGAGCACCAATTATTCTGCTACTGTATATGTATTTTATTTCTCAAAGTTTTGCTTTTGTTGCTTCTCCATTTTGTACCATTATTCGCCAAATTATGTCTTCTATTTTGATTATATAATAAACTGTTTGTATTCTTTGCGTTTTTAAGTGTCTTACTTTCGTTATTTCACCAAATTGCCTTGTTTTTTATTATCTGGTTCGGCCCAAGCTGTGAACACTGAACAGCTTGTTGACGTCAACAAATGGGTCTTGTTTTCAGTGACGAGGGCGACCTTTAAATGATGACCAATCAGGACCAAATTTCTCTTCCGTATGTTTTACACCAAATGGAACAATTTTAGGGGGTGTCATAGGAAAATATCCATCGTTTAATTTTCCCCCTATTACCTAGTGACACCCTAAATTATATATATATATATATATATATAATATATATATATATATATATATGTTACAGTCAAAGTGTGTAACCAGCCATTTCGCGTAATGGCTGACACTTTTAGTCATTTCGCGAAATGACTAAAATCTTCAGTCATTATGCGAAATGGCTGAAATTCCACCTTGGTCATTTCGTACATGATCATATGCTCGGTTAGGTCAACTGTATGCCCTTGCCAATTGGTTCGGTTAAGTTGTGTTATTTTCGTTAGTTTTAACGAAAATAACACGACTTAACCTATCCAATTGCCAAGGGCATACATTTGACCTAACTGGGCCTTCAATGGCAGACATCGAAATAACATTGAAGGCCCGGTTAGTATTTGAAAACCTCTATATTGAAAATTCAAATGTGTTCAAATGTTCAAATGTGTATTTGAAGAGTGTTTCTTACTTATTTAAACAGACCTGTGGAGGTATATATGTTTTAGCAGATTTAGTTAGTTAAATAGAGGTTTCCAATCTTATTGTGATGTTTGTTATTTTTATGAATTATGACAAAAGTCATTTTAGCCATTTCACGAAATGACCAAGGTGGAATTTCAGCCATTTCGCGTAATGGCTGAAGATTTTAGTCATTTCGCGAAATGACCAAGTGAAACAGCCATTTCGCGAAATGACAAAGTTTCAGCCATTACTGTATATATATATATATATATATATATATATATATATATATATATATATATATATTATATATATATACACACACCAACTGACTGAAGATCACAAAGCCCAAAGAAAAGAAATAGCTTCTGAGTCGTTGGTTCGATACGAGACAGAAGAGGATGACTTCCTTTCACGAATTGTGACTGAGGATGAGACTTGGGTACACCACTTTGAACCTGAAACGAAACGCCAATCCATGGAGTGGCATCACGCAGACTCCCCACGCAAGAAAAAGTTCAAAATGGCCCCCTCTGCAGGAAAGGTTATGGCCACTATCTCCTGGGACATGAAGGGGGTGATTCTGGTGGACATTATGAAGAAAGGACAAACAATCAACTCGGAGGCATATATTGTTACCCTGCAGAGACTCTAGAGACCTATAAAGCGAGTTCGACCGGAGAGAAAACTGGAAGACGTCCTTCTTTTGCACGATAACGCAAGACCACACAACAGTTTGCAAACAAGAGAAGCCATCACAAAAATGCGCTTGACTGTGTTACCCCACCCTCCATACAGCCCGGATCTGGCACCTTCAGATTTCCATTTGTTTGGGCCAATGAAGGATGCTATTCGTGGAAGAAAATTTCAGAATGACGATGAGGTTGTTGAGGAGGTTAAGAAGTGGCTCCAGCGGAACCCAGCGGACTTTTACCAGCAAGAAATAAAGGCCCTTGTTTCGAGGTGGAGGAAAGCCGTAGAAAAGGATGGAGACTATGTGGAAAAATAAAAACTTGTAAAGAAGGTACATAACTACTTGTGTACAAAATTTCTGGAACTTACAAGGAAACTTGGAAAGAAAAAAAAGAGGTGGAGCAAAATATATTGAGTGGCCCTCGTATATATATATATATACACACACACACACACAAGGTTTGTTCAAAAAGTACCCGAACTGATGTGATTATATACAGAATATGGTACTTACATTGGGGCTTAATCTCCTTCAAAGTAGGCTCCTTCTGAAGCCAAACACTTTGTCCAACAATCCTGCCACTGTTGAAAACATTTTTCGAAAGCACTTTTCGGAATGGCCAATAGCTGCTCCGTCGAATTTCTTTTAATGGTCTCAACATCATCGAATCGGTGTCCTTTCAGGGTTTGTTTGAACTTCGGAAAAAAAAAAAAAAAGTCGCATGGAGCCAAATCCTGCGAATATGGAGGCTGTTGTACTTGGGGGTAGCGTTTTTGGTAAACAATTGCTGGACAAGTTGCAACGAGTGAGATGGCGCGTTATCGTGATGAAGCATCCAATTTCCGGAGTCCCACTTTTGCGGCAGTTTCCTCCAAATTGCTTCACGTAGACGGCTCAAAACTGCAATGTAAATTTCCTTGTTGATTGTTTGTCTCTGTGGAGCATATTCATGGTGCACAACACCTACACAATAAAAAAAAACAAGTAACATGAGCTCATCGTAAGAAATCGCCGCGAAACAAACCACGTTTAACTTTATCGGCTCACCACAGTGAACTGACGCTACACAATGAAGTGCAACCCTATCAGTCAACTTGTCTCGACAGGCAGAGACATGTTTAGCACAGTCAACTCCAAGCGTGACCTTGTTCTAAAAATAAACACTCTGTCCGGATACTTTTATAAATACCTCGTGTATATATATATATTATATATATATATATATATATATATATATAATTACTCTATGAGGATTTGAACGACGGTTCAGGATCAACTTACGGTCGACCCTTCTGCAGTATCCCGACTCATTTGCGGGAATTGGAGGAATTGCTTTTCGATCTCCTTCTACCCTCGTAGCCAGCAACGCATGGCTGGTCATGGACTTTACACCAGGCCTAGCTGGTTCTAGAAATTATTCAGGTTGGTGTGCTGGAAGTTCCTCAGTTCTTGGGGCAGTACATTAAAAAGTTTTGGGCCTCGTATTCCGAGGGTATTTTCCATCCTCATTTTCACGTTCCTCTGTCCCACAGTATAAAATCTGCCGCTTCTTTCATTCCAGTGTGCTTCTATTTCGTTTTTAAGGTTAGGGACACAACCCTCGAGTATTTTTCAGATGATTTCCATTATTCTTCAAGCTGTTGTAATTTTAATGTAATACTGCTTTCTGAATTCTGCATCTGACGACATTATTACTCCAAGATTCCTGACTTGTGGGTTTGCTATTATCTGTCTGGCTTGTAGAGTTTTGTACCCTTTATTCTGTAGCACCTTGTTATTAATATATTTTAGTAGCTGGAATTTTTCTTTGTTGAACTTCATATTGTTGTCTTCCACCCACTTCAATAATGTTTCAATGTAATTTTGTAATTTTTCTATGTTGCCTTCGTTCGATATTTCCTTGCATATCTTTGTATCATCCGCGAAACATGATACAATACTATTAATATCTGCACGAGTGTTTGCAATCATTATTATGAACAGCAAGGGAGCTAATACTGTACCCTGTGGGACAGAGCTCACGACTTCTGAGACTTTAGATTTAACTCCATTTACTACCACTCTTTGTGTTCTTTGAGTCAGGAAATTGAATATCCATCTTCCTAGCTTTCAAACAAGTCCTGTATTCTTAAGAAGTTTTTGTGCTATAATTCCATGGTCAAATTTATCGAAGGCTTTAGCAACGTCAGTATATATTACATCTATGTTTTGTCCTCGACACAATATTTACAGTATGTTTTTCCTGGTCGTTTAATAGCTGTGATAAGCACGATCTTCCAGGCCCTGAAGCCATGTTGCTTCTTGTAGGTAGTAAGTAGTTTTGTCTTTAATTATATTTTGAAAGTATACTGGTCGGTAACTCTTTGGCATTGCTCCGTTAGCTCCTTTAAGGTGACAATGATCGCGTTCTTTAATGGAAGTGGAATTTGTCCTGTGTCGAGTGGTTTTCTCCATAGTAAGTATAAAGCAGTGCTGTGCAGAGAACATTTAAAGGGGGGTGGCTCAAGGCCAAAAAAAGGGCACGTCTTTGGGGATGCGGAATAATTTCACAGCCAGGTGGTACTCAAATATTAAGTGTAAATAAAAAAACATGAAAATTCTATGTTGTGTTGATAAGTACTGAAGTGTTGTAAATGGGACACATTTTTCCCATATACATACTTAGTGTTATAATGAAGTTTGCGTTCCCGGGGCCAAATTTCGGACTTGCTAACTTAAATTAATAGCCTATATAGAATTGTGACTCCCCCTTGACAGGGAAGGCCCAGTTCTTTTTTTTCACCATACTAAAGCAGGATAGAAAAAAGTTTACTGTATTCACATACAAGGGCGGATCTAGGGGAAGGGGGTCGGCGACGCCTGGAACCCCCGCTCAATTTCTTGCAAGTGCCCTTTCTTCAAGTGCAATTGTTCTATTTGAATGATGTGTTTGCCTCTGAAAACAAATTTTGTTTTGTAAATAGATCATGGTTATTTTATTTTATTAAAATTCTATTTTGAGTCTTTATCTGTATACAATGTACTTCCAAATTTGTAGTTGTAATAGTTTTTATAGGTGCCCTTAGTACTGGTGCAGCCATATCACTATTTTTATCTTCATCTTATTCTGATAGCTCTTTTAACTGGCAAGACATTTACAATTGTTTGAAAAATTTTCTGTGATAACTATTGTAGGCAAATTAGATTTTTATTTTGTATCATATTTGAATGAGACTGATCTAATAAAACAATACAATTGATTTTACACCCGCTCATTGTTGGTCTGTTTTAAGAAAAAAATTTCAGTACTGTGCCCTTTTTATTTCAGGGGGTGCCCTTTTTTCTTTGACTCCCCTTTACTGAAATATCTAGATCCGCCCTTGATATACATAAAAAAGTTACTGATAAAAGGGCACTTCTGAGTCATGGAGGGAAAATGGCAGGGGCTGAAGCCCCTGTAGGCCCCCACCTCTGCACGCCCTGGTATAGAGGCTTGGAAATACTCTCTTTACATTTCTTCAGAAACGTGGCACTTCATATGCTGGCCCTGCTGCCGAATTTTCTTTCATTTGTGATAGAACCTTAATTACGTATCCTAAGTAATAATTACATATCCTATTAATAGATCCTAAGTCTATTAATAGGTTCGCGTCCGAACTTATTCTTGGCTGATTTGTATCTATGTCAGTAGTATGGTGGCAAAAGACCAGAGTGCAGGAATGTTGCAAGAGTGCCAAACCCACCCCTTTGTTGCAAGAGTGCCAACCCCTACACCCTTTGTTGCAAAGCACCCCACCCGCCTTGGTGCCAACCACACACACCCTTTGTTGCAAGGCACCCCCCTTTGTTGCCAACCCCAAAATGGAGTTGCAAGGGGTATGCAACTTGGAGGCATCCCCCAAGCTGAACCCCCCAAAGGGGCAGAGAAAGGAAGAGGGGGAGCCTCTTTGGGGGAGAAGGTGGGACGGCCTCACCCCCCAAAGGGGCAGAGAGAGAGAGAGAGAGAGAGAGAGAGAGAGAGAGAGAGAGAGAGAGAGAGAGGAGGAGGTGGTGTTCGTCCGACGGCTGTCAGATGCATATGAGGTCTTCAGCCACCCTGCCGCTCTCTTATAGGGCCCCTAATCAGCCAGTTGGCTTAATCAGCCAGTGCCTCCGGGATCATCAGCCAGTGCCTCCGGGCGTAATCGCCTCCGTGCATCAGTTGACGCGTCGCGCGTTGGCGGGCACGAGTCCCGTGCGTCCGGTTGCTGGGCGCCCCTGGTATCACCCGTCCGTTGCTGGGGGCCATAGGCATCAGACAGGTGCCACAGTGTACGTTTATGTGAGCTAAAAAGGAACCGGGTTCGCACCCCGGACGGACGGGGCTCGTTACTCAGGGTACCCTAATGCCTTCCCGTGGGTCTAAGGCTGGCGTAAAACACTTCAATTCAAAAAGAAAAAAAAGAGCCCCGTAGACTTAAGGTGGGGTGTAGAAACAACATGTACGCAAAATAAATCCCAACCGTAGGTCTAAGGCTGGGGTAAAACATCTCGAAAGAAAAAAGAAAATAATTAAATCACCGAAAAAAGCTTTAAAATGATTCATTATATATATATATATATATATATATATATATATATATATATATATATATATATACTTAAACGAATTTAAGAATATTTGCTTTATTTCTATCTTGACTGGATTCTTTGGATCTGATATATTTGCATGTCCGTTATAAATAGATATAGTGTGTAACATTTGTGGATAGTAGTCTATTATGACTAGATCCTCTGGATCCAGAGATTCTATCTTTAGTTTTAAATCGATAATTAATTAGTTTTAAATTGATAATTATTTAGTTTCGTAAAAATTGGTCGTTGCCAATTTACCGGCGGTTTTTACATAAATTTCTTATGTTCTTGTGGTTCGGAACCCACGTAAAATTGTAGGTCCCCTCCGCCACCACGGAGGACATACACAATACACGATTACGAACACAGTTAGGTAGACCAGCCATGAGTGGATCCTAGGGTCTTTGTTGGTCTGAAACATTATAACATTATAACATTATTTTTGCAATAAAACGCGAAACTTTAACTCCATATATAGTGTTTCAATACTTGTTTCTAAGTAAGCGTGAAATTATTATTATTATTATTAATATTATTACCACTATATATATATATTATTATTACCACTATATATATATATATATATATATATATATGGGGTGTAGAAACAACTCGTACGCAAAATAAATCCCAACCGTAGGTCTAAGGCTGGTGTAAAACACTTCAATTCAAAAAGAAAATAATTCCCTAACGATTCCCGTCACACACACACACACACACACACACACCACATATATATATATATATATATATAACATTCTAATCTGAACAATTCAACAAATGAGTAAATCGAGAAAATTAAATATAAAATTGTAATTATTCTATTTATATATATATATATATATATATATATATATATATATATATATATATATATATATATTATATATATATATATATATTTCAGTTTTGGAAATCTTGGAAATGTACAGGAAAAGGCATGTTTTTATGTCGTATCTTTCGAGTTTAATCTACGGTCAGGAAGGAAATTTTAGAATAGATGTCTTCAATCCTTCACACATAATTCAGACGATTTATGGTATGTTTAGACCATCTTATGATAAGCTAATCAAACTACAAAACAAGATTCGAGTTGGGACCTTTCTGTCGCCTTTCAGTGCAAAACATGTTCCTTCAATAGCAAATCTGAAACCATACGTACATCTTTTTCTAATCAGCATGTGACCATTTGAGCAAATAAACATTTTAGCCGTAATGGTTAAGATATCTTCCACATTTTATTTTCTGCACAGTTTGGTACAACACACAATGCACGTCATTTCTGATCAACATGTGACCATTTAAGCAATAATTAATCTTTTGCCCGTAATGGTTGAGACGTCTTCCACAGTAAATATATTTGTTTTAACCTTACAAAGCATGACTGAGTTTTCCGAAAAAAAATAGACAAACAAGATATGGCATATATCTTAAATTTATTTTTCGCAGAAAACCGAATTGAATTGTTCGGAAAATAAAAACATTGCCTTCTTGGCAAACCACTTTTCCCAAATCTTAAAAACCAATATTTGTTCCACGATAGGGAATATAAGATTATCGCCGAAAATAAAATTTGTATCAGATAAACTCCCACGCATCGAAACAGATGGCCTGCCCAGATTTGATGGGAGTTAGCCAATCACGACACTGTGCCCGGACGTCGGTTGGGTACCATGCAGGTCTACACGATAAGCCCCGCCCAAATTCATGCCCAGACTTCATGGATTCAGCCAATTACGACATTGGGGTGTGCCCAGGGCCTCGGTTGGTCGAAAATGCATGCCTACACGTTAAACCCAGGCCAAATTTCACCGCTAGCCAATAGGAAGCTAAGGATCGCTAATGTGGGCTGGCCACATGCCCCCCTTATAAAGGGAGAACCACGACACAGAGACGCAGTTTCTCCAGCTAGCGAATTATACAACATGAGTCAGCTGTACGAATCACCCGACCTGATTGGTGATGGCGACTTTTACGGCCAAGCGACGCTGTACCTCTTCAACGCTGCAGATCGGGGCGATCTCTTTCAACACAGAATGTTATGGAAAATTGCGTTGCAGCGGAAGATCCAACAGGCAATTCAATTGAGATGTAAGTGAATATTCTCCGTTTCAATCAGTGCTAATTACCATATAAACGCGTTTTGAAAATTATTTTGTATTGTTTCTCGTTTCGCATTTTGTATCTCTATCTAATTCAGAAAATCATATTGTGTTTAACTTATCGTAGGTTTTTATTTACTGCCTGTTCCTCATTTATATATATATATATATATATATATATATGGTGAAGCTTTAAGAATATATTCTCCGTTTCAATCAGTGCTAATTACCATATAAACGCGTTTTGAAAATTATTTTGTATTGTCTATTTCCATCGCGATTATACCAGTATATATAATATATATATACACACACACACACACACATATATATATATATATATATATATATATATATATATATTATATATATATAATATATATGAATGAACTCAGAATGGTCCCTGAGGTTTTTTATGATACACAGACAGTGCATGGAACAAGGAACTCTTCTGGGATAATTAAATCCACTATAGTCCGAATAAGTAATGGTAAATGACAAATACCATAGTTTTTTCTTTTTCATGATGCTAGCCCGACGTGGGCAACGGGTCACTCGCAAAGAGGTCCCATAAATATAGCTTCCCTCACCAGCTATCTGCAAAGCAGACAGGATCCAGCTTTGGGACATGGATCTAGGGTTTAAGCAGCCTAGCCCTGCTACATTTAGAACCTCAATATAAGCAAAAGACTCGCTGCCTTCACGTCAGATTGAATACATCAAAGAAAAAGGGGTAACTATTATATTTTTAGTCAAAAACCTAAACTTAAACCTCAACTGGTAGAATTGACCCGTTGCTCACGTCGGGCTAGCATCATGAAAAAGAAAAAACTATGGTATTTGTCATTTACCATTACTTATTCGGACTATAGTGGATTTAATTATCCCAGAAGAGTTCCTTGTTCCATGCACTGTCTGTGTGTATCATAAAAAACCTCAGGGGACCATTCTGAGTTCATTCCCATCTTGAAACGGACAAATCGGACATGTTATGTGCCTTGAAAAGTGGACGCTCAATTCTACCAGTTGAGGTTTAAGTTTAGGTTTTTGGCTAAAAATATAATAGTTACCCCTTTTTCTTTGATGTATTCAATCTGACGTGAAGGCAGCGAGTCTTTCGCTTATATTGAGGTTCTAAATGTAGCAGGGCTAGGCTGCTTTAAACTCTAGATCCATCTCCCAAAGCTGGATCCTGTCTGCTTTGCAGATAGCTGGTGAGGGAATCTATATTTATGGGACCTCTTTGCGAGTGATCCGTTGCCCACGTCAGGCTAGCATCATGAAAAAGAAAAACTATGGTATTTGTCATTTACCATTACTTATTCGGACTATAGTGGATTTAATTATCCCAGAAGAGTTCGTTGTTCCATGCACTGTCTGTGTGTATCATATATATATATATATATATATATATATATATATATATATATATGGGTAGCTTTAAAATATTTTTCTCGATAATGAAGATGAATTTTTCTCGTTTATAATTGGTAATTAATTTCCTTTTGTTCCGAATTTTCTTCAACGTAAAAATTAATCCATTGTGCCTATCCATTGTCTCCCCTCATATATATACATATATATACATATATATATATATATATATATATATATATGATGGAGCTTAATTTTTCTCGATAATGCACCACCGCAGTAGGATTTTAACCCTCTAACGCCGACTGGGTCGAATACGTACCGTTCAAATAAACGCATTTAGACTTAACCCTACAAAAATGTTCGGCGTTAAAGGGTTAAGTTACCAAATTGCAATAAATGCGTTTTGAAAAACATTTTTAAAATATTGTCTGGCCGTAATAAAGTGAAGTGAAGTGCTATCTACCCAGAGGGACGGTCTATTCTCTATATATATATATATATTATATATATATATATTATATATATATATATATATATATATATATATATATGTTCCTCTGTGTATTTTGGTGAAAAACAATAGGTTTTTATTTATTGTCAAAACTTTTAAGAATTATCTGCTTTTAAAATACGTAGTATTTTCTCTTATTGTATCTTTTTATTTTTATTTAACCTTATAAGATCGAGACGCAACTTGAACGCATTATAGCCACTTTTGATGAAATGGGAATAAATGCTGTGGATGCTTCTCCGAACAGCCTACCCAGCGATACAGAAGTCGCAGTATTGAATCACAGTCGTTCAAGCGAGCGCGAGTTTGCAGAGGAGCTGATGTAAGTGTTTTTAGATTATATATATGTTTTTGGAATCGTGAACAATAAGATTGGGTAGGTCAGGTTAGGCTAGAATGTATATATATATATATATATATATATGGTGGACGATTTAACTGCATCCAATTTCATGACATTTATTTAACCTTATAGGACCGAATCCGGGCTAGAACATATTATAGCCACTTTTGACGAAAGGGTGATAAATGATGTGGTAACCAACCCGCCTAGCCAGCCCAGCGTTCCGGAAGTCGTGGTATTGACTCACATCCGATCAAACGAGTGCGAGGTCATCGAGGAGATTATATAAGTATTTTTTAGGATAAGAACAAGGTAAAATATATTTTCACTTATTAAATAGTAGAAATCATGTAGAAAAAGGGTCAGTGCCTAATTCTTAATGGATACAAATGTATATATAGATTTACACAATATACCTTTACACATTATAGGGAGTACTAACATATGGGAACCTTTTTTTATCTGTCTGCATACATATTTATCATTCATATTTGTGTCGCATAAATCGAATAATTTTAAAAAATTCATAAATCCCTTCCCACGTGACATATGCATGAGAAACAAAATACAATACATTCCACATATTTCAGTATAATGTCCTTGGAAACGATATGGATTCCAAATAATCTCTGGCACATCTAGTTGCGCTATGAACTTCAAAATTGCCGAGTCATTCCATGGTGGAAATCCGAGTGAATCGAAATAGTACATTCTTTCCTTAGTTTTAAAATAGATTGCAAACCAATGAATCCCCTCACCCCCCACAATGTCGGTGTTAACGATAACCCCGTACCAGTTTCTCGAACTAGCAAGCTTCAATATTTCATTCTTCGCGAACACACTGATAAATTTAGAGCGCACGAAACAGTCACTTTTCATCGCTCTCTGGAGTGTATTCGCGTCCATTTTAAAAATCTGTGGTGACGTTCCTAAATCTATCTACTTCTATTAGGGCTTGCGACTCGAGGTGTACTAGTACACTAATAGGCGCGTCTATAGGTTTGGCAAACTCCAGCCTCACTGAGATGGTACCGCTCTGTTGGGGGTTTAAATGCGTATTTACGCCAGCAGTTAAGTCAGGCGTAATGTCAAATGAGTAGATGTTAAATTCTTCAACAAATTCTTTCTGCGTTATGCCGAAACCAAGTTCATCACACGCGCCTGTATTATGAGCCAAAGTACTATAAGCTCTCGCGCAGAGCGGGAACACTGCACCTGTTGAGTAATCCATATCCATTACCCCACCCAGGGCGATGCCATTTGCGTATAGAGTAATATTTTTAGGGCCGAAATTCTCGAGTTTTAAGGTACTCTTTTTATAATTTCTATTCGTCGAGGTGTGGTCTTGTATTCCAATTAAAATCCTTTTAGGTAGGACTCCAAGAGCAATGTTTTCTAGCTGTTTCGATGCCAGCCCTGCGGGAATCGTGTACAGCTTGATCTGTACCCTGTTAATTGGATATTTTACTGTGGCATGTACCAAATGTTTCTCAATTTCTATTTGCTTCGGGAACTTAACTTCACACGGCGTATACGTAAATACGTTTCCATGATGTGTATCACAACATCACAACGGGTTTCGCGCCTTCTTCTTGGTCAGCCCCCAGATTTATGCAGATCTCAGGGTTCTCGTGCGGGTAAGCTTCAATTTCATATCTACCCGTTCATAAGCAACTTCTCCTGGAAAGTAAAGTCTGTATGCAGGCGTCCAAAACACTCGTATATCTTTTTTTTAGAATTTTGAATTTATCCTTTATACTGATCTCGTCTTTAGTGTGGTAATACCCCTCGGCGGATAAAAAGGTGTCCTTCGCTTCTTTTCAAAAGTTGAGGACATTTTCCAGATAGGCTCGTAGGTGGTAGTACCCCGTGCCTGCCGAGATGTTAGTTGATTTAAATATACATCACACTGATTGAATATGGAGTGCAGAAAGTTGGTTTCAGGGTAGGCAGCGTAACTATCATCGCAGTCCGTTCAGTCAGAATGGGCAATGCGTAGTTTAGCATACATGTGCATGCAACTCGGGTCAAAAAAGTAAGGGTCCGAGCTGGGTATCACGAATTCTATAGGGGCACTGGGTGAACTAATTGTGTTTAACGGGTTAACTGTAATAAATCACTATGTTCAATAGAGACCTGAGTAGGTGGTATATGAAAGAGGGAGTTCCGATTTACAGCACTGTGAACTACACGGATGAATGAAACGTGCCATGACGAGTCAGAAATAGTGCCACCTTCCCTCGACGAGTATTAGTCAATCTATGATTCATGAGAGTACCGTTCTCCTTATATCAGTTAAAAAAATGATCAGCCATAGGTTACATACGCTTTGAGCACTTTTTTTGGTTTCCTTTTGCGTTTAACGTCGCGTGATGGTAACCCCTTCTTTCTAGCAGGTCTCTTCTTTCCACCACGTGTTGGTAACCCCTTATTCCTGACAGATTTCTTCTTTCCGCCACCACGCATTTTTCTCTTCGCATCTTTGATGATTTCATCCCCGTTTTAAATGTTTTTTAGAGTTTCTTTAGGCTTAGTGCCAGCCTATATGTCCTCTACCGCGTTAAAACCTGTTTGTAACGCCTTCCTCCCTAGGTACCTGGCCCCCCTCTTCAACGGTGGGACAGCGGTGCGTAGTATGGATGAAAAAATGGACCCAAGTCCACTACGACGCTGGTATCTCACCCTTCGGTATACTGTGAAAGGCTTTCTGCCCATTATAACTCAGTGCGTCGAAAGTGCAGCTTCACTGTTGAGCTCCCGTCACCGAATGGGAAATTTTTACCCTCAATCGTTCTTATATATATTGAGATATTGGTTATTAGGTTAGTTGCGACATTCACATAATGGGGTATGTCATATGTAATACTCAAACTCCTTCCTCTATGGTTGGGGATGTGAGCTATGCGTAGCAGACGTGCCTGGGTATCCCGAACAAACTGGTGTTCCGCTATATTGCTGTAAATATAGCACATGTCTGGAGGCTGAGAGCTTACATCCAATTTCCCCATCTTCAATTGATACACCAAGGTGGACAAGTCATGCGGTGCCTCGTGAAAGGTGTCTCTTTGGAAGGCTGATCGATATCGCCCCTCGGTTATAATTTTGAACACTTCCGTCTTTAAGATTTCTGTTAACCTTTGATTTTAGGGTTAGAGTATGTGCAGGGTTTCCTTTGTTTACGATTTCGTATAATAAATCATTCGTAAGACGAGTTTTTTAAACTCACGTTTAAGTCTCTCACAACATCCTCAGCCGAACCATAACGACTAGGTCCTAGTGTTACTTCTGTACTGAAAAACTGTGCAACCTTAGTCCGGGCGATACGTTTAGTTTAATCCCGAGTTAACCCGGCTCTTGCACACTCACGACAGTCTCTAAGAACCGTAAAAACGGTATCTTTATAATCAATATTTAAAAAGAGGGTGTCCAGCTGAATTTCACATATCCCCACCTCATACGAATCACGGCCCAACTCAATGGGTCCATGGAGCTCTGTTACAAAGTTGGCTAGTGTGTTGTTAGGGTGTACAGACAGGGACGAGGACGACGGGAGTGTGACGTAGAAATGGTTAGGAGTCATGCTGCATACTAATTAAGCTTCATTACTGCATCAGCTTTTATATAGGTATTGAAGGTTTCTGGGTAACCTAGCCACTTCACCAGGTACATTTTTCTCTTTGTTGTACCTTTGCTTCCTAAAATTTTCTCAATTTTAAACACATTTTTTCGTAAATTAAATGCCACTTTCTGCAATTCCTCGCCGCAAAAGCCTCCCGAGATCTCTTCTCCATTCAAATCTTCAACGTAATACATCATTATATTGCCCTTAGATCTCATACTCATAGCCCTAACTTTAAAAATCTCGCGTGTCCATCCTTGCTCAAAACCCTTCGCGAATTTATTTCCCGAACGTGACAGTCTTACATAGTCATGGATTTTGAAACGCGCAGAGTGTGGTGGTGGTAGCGGCACTCCATCTCTTCTCGGGCGCTTGCCTCTTTCTAAAATATCGTTAGGCGTTGTATGGTACGTTGAGCTCTTTCAGCTAAAGAAGCCTTATGTATAGAATTGGAAGTGTAATAGCTGATATTAAACTCTGACAGCATGTTCTGAAAAGCTCGTCCTATAAATTCTTTTCCCATATCCGCACAAAAATAGCCAGGAATCCTGTTTTCTTTCAACATCAGCGTTTTAGCCGCTTTAGCAACTGTTTCAGGCGATTTATTTTTCAGGGGAATTAGCCACAGGTATCTAGAGAATACATCTATTATGAATAGGATGTAACGGTAGCCATGTTGTACGCTGAATATCTTTGCATGTCTGTTAAATCTGCCTGCCAAGTAGAGTCAATCGAGGCGGCTTTTGTCTTGGCTGTTTTAAACCTTTTTCTCACAGCTTATGAAGTGTATAAGCATCCCCGCCACAATCTTCAACATCTTTTTTCCTTACACCATAAGAATCTCTGTACAATCTATTAAAGCTACCATAGGATGCTGGGTTAGAAATGTCATAATAGTGCTTACTTAATACGTTAGCCATTTGCGTATTTTAGAGGCACGTGGATAAGGTTGGCTGTCTACTCTCTTCTTTCTCCTCTTGAAAGACACTGCAGCTGCTGGGGGCGAAGGTGTACTCAGTTGTGACACGTGCGATGCATGTTCCAAGTCTTTTAACCTATTCAGATTACCTATCAATGTTTTGGGGACATTTATTTGTTGTAGTCTTGCTTTAATATGCCTCCATCCTGTTGGTGAGGGACTATCCCACTTTCTCACCAGATCATGAACAATATCAACGATATTGGACCCTTGTACCCTTGTTCCTTCAACAATGACCTCGCCTGTATCGGTCCACTGTATGATGGGGTCCTCACACAATAGATTATAAAGACTTACCCCTTTATTCCTCAATGTATGGGGGAGGCTGTTTTTTAGCACATGTTCGATGTGTTGTGTTCCGCTGCTCTTTGGTTGCCCAGGTCCTGTCGCTATGCTCAGCGCTACTCGAGCTGTGCCTCACGGGGAGCTCTGTAGGATGCTTATAATCTTCGTACTCATGAAGAAATTTCTGCAAAGCCTCTTGGTACAAGATCCTTTTCTCATCAGGTGCCTTTTCACTGTTTAATAGGGCTAGCAACTCACTTTCCATTCTTTTAAGCCTACTTTTACGGGGTTCTAGAACCGCATCTGGACTCCTTTGTAATGAAGCATACACCTCGTGCGGAATCACAACCACCTTCTTCATTATATTAATCTAGTCAGTAAAGGTCCCAAAATGAAAATAAGATGGGCAGGAACGATCCCTCTTTGTACAATAATACGCTTTTTCTTACCCACAGTCTGACTTTTATGGCGAGCGTCCGTATTATGTTCTTGTAACGACGTAAGCGAGTCTTCTGAGAGGATTTCATTGGAACATTACATTTTATAACATTAAGGCAGATTTCACAGATGCATTTTAAAAAGTCAGAGTCGATATTTTTAACAAACATCTGCTGCAATGCTCGAGGCAGTCGTTGATAGATTTTTATTAATTCGCGGTATTTCTTTAGCCTATTCGTCATTCTGGAATATACACGGTTTCAGGTTCGCTTGGAAATATATTCGTTCTTAGAAGCACCCTAAACGTGTTTCGCGGGTGAAGGTCACAAAGCAAATATCCATAACGTTGGTTTGTGACCTCTTTATAAACCTCCAAAAACTCCTTACGCTGATTCGGGAACATTTGACTGGCTAATACCCCAATTTGTGACACATCTCTACGTTGCGCGAATAAGACTAGATATTGCGTATTTAGCGACACATCGCGCATGTATCTATTTTTGAAAAATAGATTCTGATTGATGAAGAACACGCTTATGTTAAGGTGGTGGGAGAATACTGTAAATGTCTCGGCAAACGTTTTATCCATCTCCAACATGAGGTCGTCAATTACGATGACTGTATGTTCATTTCCCTTTAACGAATTAACGTCATAGACCCCCTTGTGGAACAAAACATCATCTTGGTACTCGTTGAACACTGATTGGTATGTCGAATAGCACCATATAACTTTATGCACAAATTTTGAGAACATTTCCCCCTTTTCTTTAATGATTTTAAGCATAAACACCGTTTTACCACAACCTGTAGGTCCAGATATAATACATGTGGATGGGCTCGTGAACCTGAATTTTTCTACAGATTCCATTTCTAACACGTCACACCCCTAAGTGGGTCATTTACAAAATATTACAAATAACGAGTGCTGCTCCTTATATTTTGTTTTCTTCTTCCACAGAACCGTGAATGACGACGATGTACAGCCCCCATCATCGATATCACGGATGAACCCGTTGACCGTGCATCTACAGTACCCATCCCGCCGATGAGCCCTCACCAGCGACACTGTAGCACGTTCAAAGCGGAGGTGTGATGACGAACCCTCCACGTCAGGTATAAAGCGTTCCAGGTTGTTGAACACGTAATAGAACCCCAGCCCTCAACGTCTTACGCAACAAGCCCCCAATAGTACCTTCCGCCAATATACCCCCTTATTCATCCTCCACAGCAGCTCCCCGTTCTGTTGAGCTGCAGTAATAGAGCCCCAACCCTCAACGTCTTACGCAACCAACCCCACAACAGCTTCTCAAATATAACCCCTTATTCGTCCTCCACAGTAGCTCCCCGTTCTGTTGAGGATGGCATAACATTCGGGTTGGTGCGCACCGCAATCCCCACCCCGGCCTTGACTAGAAATCGGTATATAGTCAGGATTGACCCTAGATCCATGTACAGCAACGGTATTGAACACGGACTACGGCGCGTAGTAGAGCGTATTGTAGAGTTTGCCCTTCAGAACCGCGACGAGCGTGAAGTCAGGACGAGGCTGTCCTTCGGATTCGGGTCAGATGAAGGTGATGTAGATGATTTTTGGATAGTAGTATCATTCAGGCGTTTGGCGGCTAAAGATGTAGAGTAGACATTAGGTCGTATAATGCAGGCCTCACAAAGTAGTATAGCCTTCAATATGGACAACTTCACGGTAAATATTCACCGTGTATTCCGTGTTGTGGGTCATAGTGCCACACCGTATACTCTTAACTTCAATTCTCAGGCTATTTATAGACGGCATATAAACGTCGATCGTGGTTGCGGCTTTATAGCAGTAATCTTAGCACGTATGTTTACTGTACTAATTACGAAATCCGAGCAAATTTGGTTGCCTACGGTCGTGGAGCGTGCCCGTAAACTAGCTGTAGACTGTGAACTTGAGTTTGACTGTAATATGGGTCCTGAAGAGCTGAGAAGGGTAGAACAGGAAATGAATACTCGTATAGTTGTATTTGGAATGGATGATCGTCGTAGAACTGTGTATGTTTTTAAAAGCTGTGTGAGAGATCGTACAAGACCACTACTTATTTTAGGACTGTCAGGTACAGCATATCTCCCCATCCGTAATATAAGGTGCCTTTACGCGAGTTATGACAAAAGTCGAAAATATGGACGACATCATGATTTGTGTAAAGGGTGTCTCGAGTTTGCGGATGATATAGTGAAACATTGTAAAGAATGTCACATGGTATGTGAGCAGTGTAAAAGCCCCAAATGTGAAAGTCGTGTAGTTGAAGCTGAGAAGAGGGATTGTAACGTGTGTAGACGCACATTTTTCAATAATAACTGCTTTGAGTTCCATAAATCAATTGGCACGTGCAGGAAAATGGGAATCTGTGAATGTGGTATGTTTCATACCTTGAATGGTAGCGGCGAGTTCAAGCACAAATGTGACGAAATTCACTGTTTTACATGCCATGATAAATATAAGGCGGATGGTGTAAAGCATGTATGTTATATGAAAGACGTCAAGCATAAAAACAACCCTTGTATAACTGTGTACTACGATATAGAAACATACACGAACGCTGAAACCAAAGAGGTTATTCCACATTTACTTGTGAGCCAGACTATCTCTGATGAGTCACGAGTGTATGGAGATCGAGTGTGATGAGTGTCACAAATGTGGTAAACGACAAACGTTTTTAAAACGAATGTCCACGATAGCCCTGTGAAACTATTTGTGTCCTATATTGTCAAGTTAGCGGACAAGTTCAAAATAATGATTGTGTACATTCTCGCCCATAACGGGGCAAAATTTGACACAGTTCCTTTATAAGGAGCTGCTTGAGCACGAGTCCTCTGAGATATTTACAGGTGATCCATTGAAAAGAGGCAACAAATTAATACAGATGCAAATAAGAGGTAATGTACAATTTAAAGACACTTTATTATTCACACCTTGTAAATTAGCAAAGTTACCCAAGGTGATGGGCGTAGCAGCTGAAGTTTCAAAAGGATACTTCCCTTACACATTCCTCACTAGCGAAACTTTAAATTACGTAGGTCTACCTCCACCCAAACATTATTTTAACTATGAATGTATGAGTACAGATGAACGTGAAGATTTTGATCGATACTACAACAGTTTTAATGAACGTAATCCTTATAATATAGCTGATGAATGTGAGCGTTATTGCTTGAATGATGTACGCGTGCTTAGAGTATGTTTCCAGGCCTTTAGAAGGATGTACATATGCCGTTTCAAATACGATCCGCTGCAAGTCGCAACCACCATCGCTTCATTATGTTTTACAGTGTTCAAGAATAACTTCATGCCTAAAGGCACTTTGGCCATTATCCACAGAAACAACCCCCGCAGTTATGGGCACAAGGCTATTTATTGGCTCATACACCTACAACAGCAGACAGGTGTATACATAAAGCATGCCAGGTGCCTGGTACCTATGACACCGTACCCTTTGGATACCATAATCTTTGATATGTCTATTGCTAACTTAATTATTACACGTATTTGTAAATATATATATATATATATATATATATATATATATATATATATATATACACCTTGAATATTTCGATTATTAAATAAATCATGTTTCACCTAGCGTTTTACTTTGTGTGTGTGTGTACAGTAAAAAGCTAAGCCCCGCCCACTGTAAGACCGGCGACGTGAGTCATGCCGCAACCTGGGCTTCCCTGCGTGCTCCGTTGACCTCTGTATACCCTTGAGCTCAGATGTGTATTCTCTCGCATAGAAGAAAATAGTAATGGCTACCTTTAATATCGCGTGTTCAACATTTATGAAGTGGTATTCTGCTGAGTGCGTAGATGGAGTGGATACTGAAAAACTCCCTATTCGCGCCTCCTTTGCCTCTTTTAAGGCTGCATTGAATCGTGCCAAGGGTCAGGCTATTCAAATATTCTACGGATATTCTGGCGAGGGGGTTGTAGGATTTCGCAGTACAGACGATGTACTGAAGTATGTTATAGAACTAAGCTTTATAAAGGCTCACATATACCGCGTGGTAGAAGCAGCAACACGCTCAGAAGATAAACAACAGTTATGGGTAGTGAGTCTTGTGGATGAGTGGTGTGATAAGTGGTATTATATCATGTTACACCATACCGATTACTCGTACCCTACGGCTGAAAATGTAAATCTTGTCATCATGGACAATCTTAAGTATTTTTACCACTACATTAATATATATTATGATGAGGTTTGTAGTGAGGTTGTGGCTAATGGGCTGTGTGAGTTTTTAACAGATTTTAGAGATGAGTATCGCCTGTTAAACATAAAGGATAAATATGAACATATGTTTCTCTCTAATAGCGCACCGGTTTGTGAAGATGGTTAGGAGAGATAAAACATTTAAAAAATGTTTAGTTCGTGAAAATTACCCTGAAGGAAAATGTCTGGTGCGTATTCGGGGAAGTGGTAGTGATAAAACATTAAAACCGAAATTAATTCTTGTTTCGGAAAATTTCTCAAAATACCTGCCCATTATAATGGGATACAACGATTCATGTTGGGTCAGCGCTGTACACGTTTCATTAGATTATGGTGTGACTCACTCCTCCCGGAGCATACGAGTTCGAACAAACCCATTCACGTTTCATGAGGATGATTCACCCCGCCCGTCGAGCCGATCCTGCCTGCCTGCCTCCTGTGGCTCATAGTCATCTCAGAGCTTGCGTCGAGTGGACGTGCCATAGTCATCTCGAACCGTGTGAACGTGCGAATACGATGGAACTCCCTTTGAGAAGCATTCTCAACGCATCGTACGTCTCCGTGACGAAGTCATTTCGCGTGTTCAGGCAGGAAACCGGCACCATTAACTGTGTGCTTGAAACGATCTGCAGGCATGCAAGCAAACGTAACGTTATTTATTTAAGTCTTGAGGAGATGCATAAAATCTTCGTGGTAGTTGAGAGGTGGGCTGAGGACCGTTATAAAATACCAGCTGACGTAGGTACAAGAAGAGAGACGATTAGTGACGCCTCCTCATATACCATTGTTTGGACAATGAGTGTAAATAACGAACAACCATGCATTGATATACGACTGATGTGGAAGAACACAGCTGATAATGACGTACTTGTTCCTACACGAAACCGTTTCATCCTCGACAGAATGTTTGAGATCGTCGGATTCCGTAAGCTGAAGCCTATATTAGATGCGTGTGTTACGGATATGATTTATTTTGGCACGGTTCTTGAATACGCTTACACCGCTCTGCTCGACGGATTTGTTGAATGTAGGAATGAACAGGGGGAGAATGGTCTAGATCTAGATGCATATTTAAAAGGTTTAGATTCTTCGAAATATCCTGAGCTTTGGTACAAAGCACTTGAGAGGTACAGAGCTGAGCTCGCCTACACTGTTCACCCTGAAGAACTGTACCTCTATATAGTGGATAGGTGTCGTTTACGATTTGGTAGAATATTTCAATTGCCGCTATGCCGAGTGAAGAAGAGTTCACGATTGAAAAGTTCGGGACGTTAGAAAAAAAAAACCCGATTGGAAAGGCATGATTATAAACTTGTATTTAATGTTGTGGTTAACGATGACATTTTTGTGCATGCTTTTGATTGTGTTCTAGCTGTGCTTAAAGATAACGCTCGCCGAGTGTAAAGTGGGTACAGAAATAGTATTGAACGATATGAAAGCCATTTATATCGAGTATAGACAGCCGCATCAGTTAAACGGTGAAGTGATGCTTGGGCGGCTTTACCACATCGTACCAAGTGATGGCGATGTTGATATAGACTCTATCAAATGCGAGTTTACCGTTTTACACCGTAGAACGTAAAGACAATATATATTTTTCCTGTAATAATAAGTTATGATTATACGTTTTGTATATTTCGAATCTAATTTAATATATATGTATATTTTTTCTGTACTAATATATTGATCATATTATGTTTTGTATATTTTCAACATATTTAATATAACTATTTTTCCTGTACTAATATTTTGATAATACTATGTTTTGTATGATTGTATATAATTGATGTAACTATATATTTTCCTGTACTAATATTTTGTTAATACTATGTTTTGTATGATTATATATAATTAATATAACTATATATTTTCCTGTACTAATATTTTGTTAATACTATGCTTTGTATGATTATATATTTTCCGTTCTATTATTTGACCATATATATGACGCGTTCGGTGGAGAAGGGGCGAACGCAACATTTTCGAATTATGCAACAAAATGCAGTTAAAGTTTGTAAACTTTAAACCTTTGTATTTTTCCGGTTTATTGAAATGTTGTATGAATTTGAACACATATTTGAGTAAAATATTGTTGTGTAATATGTCGATATAATAAAACGCCAAGAAATTTTACAATATTATTTATTGATAGCTTCTGATGTTAACTGGTGTAATCCATTATTTGGTCCTCTTCGTCGAATGTTGTATTACCTGCTTCAACTGTTTCGGTTTCTTCCAGTTCCTTTAACAATCTTGTATAATAGTTCACTGCAGTTGCAGGCATTAGGTCTGATAATTCTTTGAGATCTTTTATTTTTTCCTTAGTTATTGGCAGCAATTGGGAATACTTTGGTTGCAGTGTCTGCTGGGCTAGATTGAATAAACTGACACTGTAGGATTTTTTCCCTTTCTGCAGTCTGACGGGATAGCTATTATCTGGGGTTGTGCGGTATGCAGTAGATATTACGTAGCCTTCTTGTGTGTTGAAAGTCAAATATTAACTTTCTTACATCTGTAAATTTAGTAGTTGTTGATTTCCTAATGACAATGCACGTTTTTAGGACGTCAAAATCGAGAAAATCAGCCTGTTTCATTTCTACAACTAGGAAGCGCTGCGAAACGGCTGTAGTTATGGCCGTAACATAATCGTTTTTGGTGTAAATAATATTGCTGTAATTATTTTTTATATTTTCTTCAATTTGGCCAAATTGAGCATCACAGGGCATTGTCGAGTGACCAGAAAGTAGATAGATGTGTTCAATGTGAAGCAATGATGCGGAGTGAATTTCTCCGAGATACATTAAAACCTAAATTTTACCGTGAAAGAGTGCAGACTAACATCTAATTTTTTGCATAGGTAAAGTAAAGGTTTTAAAGGATAATTATACGACAAAAAACTCATTTTTCGAATTTTGTGGCGTTCGCCCCTTCTCCACCGAACGCGTCATATGTCCCATTGTATATCCATTAATTCAGCTAAAATAAACAGAACGTTGTATTGCTGTTTTATTTATTTCTTGAACACGATTATATTACTTGTTTGGTTTCTAAAGCGGTTTTCTGAATATTTAATTAATTGTTATTTGCCAAATCGGTCTTCTAAACCAACTGGAATATATGGAATAATTTAATAAATAAGTAGCGAAGCTGACAGCTCAACTTTCTAAGCCGGATGACAGAAGAATATAAGGAATAATTAAATAATTAATGCTATCTGGCAACTCAGCCCTCTAAGCCTACTGGCTGATTAATATATGGAATAATTAATAAATAACGAATCTGGCAACTCAGCCTTCTAAGCCAACTGGCTGATTAGGGTCCTATAAGAGAGCGGCGGGGCGGCTGAAGACCTAATATGCGTCTGACAGCTGTCAGGCGAAGAACCCCCTTCCTCTGGGTTCCCTCCACCTCTCTCTCTCTCTGCCCCTTTGGGGGGTGAGGCCGTCCCACCTCCTCCTCCAGGGGAATTTTTTCTTTTGCAACAAAGGGGGGTGGGGGTGCATTGCAACAAAGGGGTGGGGGCTTGCAATATTATGCAACATTATGCAATTGCTCTGCACTCTGGCTTTTTGCCACCATACTACTTATGCCATAAAAATTCACCTGGATTTTTTTTTTCTCGGACTTAGAGGTGCTAAACGCATAGTTAAATTGTTCCTTGAGCAGTACACTAATTTTTTTGGGTTATTTGTGTATTTGGTCGCTCCATCCATCAACGGGTCAGTACTCTCTTTACGCTGCATTTTTCTCTTCGCAAACGTGTAAAAGTATTCTGAGTTATTTTTATGTTCTTTGCTACCTTGGTTTCCTCCTCGTTTGTCTTATGGATGAATGTTTATTTTAGGTGCACTTCTATTTTGCATAGTTTTTTCTAGTTTTAGTCTTCTTGCTCCAATTTTACATCTGTGGAGATTTTTAAGGTTTGTTTCTGTTGTCTAAATAGTGTCCTAATTTTTCCATCGAGCTTACTACGTTTTCTTTTTGTCTCTTCAGAACACGTTTCAGTAATGTAGGTTTAGTTTCATTTTTTATTATAGATAGTATTTCTTCGGGAGTTTTCTTGTGAAATAACAATTCCCGATTTACTTTCTTTAAATCTTCATTCACACTTTCCCAATCCACTGTCTTTGAATTTATATTTAAAACTTATATTCCTTCCGACTCTCTGGGGATGCGTTTTTGGACCTCTGGTCTGGCTGCTAACTTTAATTGCATATCGATTTGGTTACGGTCGGAGAATTTTGTGTGCGTTACCTTTGTATTTATTATTATTATATTGTTATTTGTCAAAAAATTAAATCCAAAATGTTCTCTTTTCTAGTGGCTTCACATATTTCCTGGGTAAGGGCATAATGTTCCATAATATCAAATAGCATTATTGCCTGGGTTGTATCATCTTTTGTATTGCTACCATGAAACTTCTGAACATATTTTATGAATGAAAAATTAAAATTCCCACAAATTAAAATATTTGGTGCTGAGGTTTTAAGTGATTTTAGCATGTTTTCTATTTCATTTGTAACTTTTTCACTTTTTTCACTTTTTGTGGTGTTTGGTGGTCTTCAGACGTTCATAATGGTTCGGTTCAATTCTTTTACTTTACAATTTTTTTTTTGGTTTACTGGTTCATATGCGTATGTGTTTTTCACGTTGATGCAACACCCTCCCACTCCTATTGCAACTCTATCTGCTCTGTATGTGTTGTAGTCCAATATTATTATTTCACTATCCTCGATGCAGTTTTTAAAGCCTTTTTGGCATTCATGTAAGCGTGTTTCTGTTTGGCATATGATATCTATGCTGGTTTCCAGAGCTAAATTTTGCAAGTGTCGTAATTTGTAATCTGCATGGTCAGTATACAGTTCTTGTATATTTGTGTATAATAAATTTATAGGGTTACTAATCTTGTTCGGTTTCGTGGATAATGGTCATTTTCTGGTCGATGTTGTCGATTCCTGTTTGGTGCTATTGGTTGGACCGTTGCATCTGGGAGTACTGGGGCTGCGACCCTTCATACCACTGTGGATGTTGTATTAACGGTGGGTGGTGTGGGATAGGAGGGTGATGTATGTAATACTGGGGTATATATGTCTATGAAGTTTAATATTTTCTCACTAGAAGGGACAGTTATGCTTTTACCCTTCTCATTTTCTCTAAAATATAATTCATTGCCACTGTTATTACTTCTTCTAGTTATCATTTGAGCTGCTCTTTCTCGTTTTTTCTTTGAGTACCCTTAGCCCTTTAACTGCTCCATTTGAATGTCATCACTGAATCAGTGTGCTGAGTTTCAGTGATCGACAGAAAAGTCAAATTGAGGATACTCGATAGGAGCAGATAAAGGGTTAACGTGAAAATACGGTCACTCCATATTTAAGCATTTTTTCTCTAATTAACTGCCTGCACATAGAAAGGTGGAAATAGTAGCAGTTTATTCCGTACCTGCAACACCCACTCTTCATCATGTAGAGACATTTTGGGGGGGTAATTATACATGCAGTTAGAGCCATACTTGCACAAACCTGTTTTGTAATATTCGTATATGGTCCGTCGTGTAGATTCCTTATGAATCCTGTGGGATTCAGTTTCTTTTCTCTCTTCTACCACCACCTCCTTCCTACTCAGTGGTATTTTAATCTTTGGTGTGTTTCCATTTGTATTCATGGTGTTTCATTTGTATTCATGGTATTTCATGGTATTTCTCCGTCTAAGGCTACTTCTGCATCTCCTTGTAGTGTATTTCCCTCGGTGTCCTGAATCCCATTTTCGTTTGTGACGGTGTTTATTGACGTTTCCTGGCTTCTTTCCATTTCAACATTTTCCATTCCCGTTTGTTCTACTTTCCTATTGTTTTCCATGAACTTGGCGGTTTTTATAAAAGCCTATGATTTTGTTATTATTCTATTCATCATTTTCCTATCCTTTTTATCTAAGTTTATGCATTCACAATGTTTAAATGCATTGTACCTAACGCCTGATACTTAATACATACACTGGTATAAGGTAGTATTTACCGCTGAATTTATAAACACTAGTTATTTTGGTATCAGCACAGAGCAGGAACAAACGTCCGTACACCACGAAGTAGAAACACTATGTATTATGTAACCTCGTAACTTCGTAGCAGTTCCGAGCGTTGGTCTCTCTTCACACGAAAGTCAAGCTGGTGGCCTCACCACTAGGCCTGGCTTGGTGGAGGAGCGAGTTGCTCTCTTACGCTCTTCACCGCACATAGCCAGGTACACCCGGCTCATCTGCTACCGTCATGAGCCAGGCATCTAGTCTTCTTTTTGAAGACTTTAACTTTGACTTCTGTGACGTTCCTGAGGTCATTTGGAAGCTAGTTGAAAAGTCTTGGCCCCCTAATAACCAAGCTGTTTTCCTTCAGTGATGAGAATGTCCTTTATCGGACCTTTAATTTGGGAACACTAAACATTCTGCTTTTCCTATTTTTCAGTGTTGTTTGGAAGTTAATTGGGTTTGAGGTTTGTACCAGTTTTTCGATCATTTTCCACGTATATATTATGGTGTACCTCTCTCTTCTTTTTTCCAGGGCGTACAAATATAGTTTACGTAATCTTTCCTAGTAGTTAAGTTCTTTGAGCCATCGATCTTGGCTGTGAAATGTCTCTAAATATCTTCTGTTGATTAATTTCTTCCTTTTTGTATGGGGACGTCAAGACTGAGCAGTATTTAAGGTTTGGTATGATCAGTGTTTTCAATAGGGGAATCATTACCGTCTTGTCCCTTCTTTTAAAAGTTCTTGGTACCTGTCCCGCAACTCTTTTTGCTTTGTTTATCGCTATCTGATTTTGTGTCTCGAATTTCGCATCATCGGTCATTATAACTCCTAAATTTATCGCTTTCGTGTTTCTGTGAATTTCTTGTCTGTCCGGGCATAATATGCTGTCTGTTTAAGTTCTCATTTCTACTATATCTCAAGAGCTGGGAGTTCTCGGTGTTAAATGTCATGTTGTTCTCTTCTGACCATTTGTATATTCTGTTCGTGTTTATCTGCATATATATATATATATATATATATATATATATATATATATATATATATATAATATATATACAAGTATATATATGTAATACCGCCTCTCCCCGAGTTCGGGCAACGTCAGGATGTTACTCGAGAGAGGGTATTACTTTAGCACTCCTGGATGCAGAAATAGTTTACTCTTCGTATTCCTACAATCGCGGAGTACTGTGTGGGCTCGTGATTTTCGTTTTCCCAGTTATCAAAATCCAAAGAGTAGAAAATAAACACAACGCCTTACACGATTTTTAATTTGAATATAGGCGAGATAAATATAATTGATTAGAGTGAATCAAATGTTTCTTTTACACAGAACAGAGAGTTAATAATAATAATAATAATAATAATAATAATAATAATAATAATAAAAGTTTCATAATTATAATAGTTACCTTTTCTTCATTGTAAGATATGAAATAAGCCAGAGACCCCTCTAAGACACCCTTGTCCGTTCTGAGTCTCCAAGCTTATATGAATCAATTGCTAGCTACTGTTCTTGCTCTATACAGTTAGACTTAAATTGAAACTCCATAAATCTTCCAATTTCCAAAAGCAATTCCCGTTAATGGACCGAAAACCCCATTTCAGCTCGGAGACCCCTCTCCTCGGAATCTACCTTAAGGGCGCTGATCCCCTTCTTATATAGTGAAAGGAACGGAACCTGGCTACGCCATCACGCAAGCGGTTGATGTCACCTGAGAACATTGTAGAACCGAGCTTCTAGTGAAATCAAAGAAACCGTCTGCGTCACTGCGTGTGAATTCCGTTCAGAAGGAAACGAGTCATACATAGCTTGGGAATTATTGAATAAATTAAATTACATAAACATAATGGTCATCAGGGCGCGGCTTTACTTCGATTATAAATTATATATATATATATATATATATATATATATATATATACACAAACTCAGAATGGTTCCCTGAGAACATTATATGTTAAACACAGACCGTGCATGGAACAAGGAACTCTTCTGGGAAAATTAAATCCACTATAGTCCGAATAAGTAATGGTAAATGACAAATACCATAGTTTTTTCTTTTTCATGATTTTAGCCCGACGTGGGCAACGGGTCTCTCGCAAAGAGATCCCATAAATATAGCTTCCCTCACCAGCTATCTGCAAAGCAGACAGGATCCAGCTTTGGGACATGGATCTAGGGTTTAAAGCAAGCCTAGATCCCTACATTCAGAACCTCTATATAAGTAAAAGACTCGTTGCATTCACGTCGTGTTGAATAAATCAAAGAAAAAGGGGTAACTATTGTATTTTTAGCCAAAAAAACCAAAACTTAAACCTCAACCGGGACATTGAGCGTCCACTTTTCAAGGCACGAAACACGTCCGTTTAGTATACACAAACTCAGAATGGTTCCCTGAGAACATTATATGTTAAACACAGACCGTGCATGGAACAAGGAACTCTTCTGGGAAAATTAAATCCACTATAGTCCGAATAAGTAATGGTAAATGACAAATACCATAGTTTTTTCTTTTTCATGATTTTAGCCCGACGTGGGCAACGGGTCTCTCGCAAAGAGATCCCATAAATATAGCTTCCCTCACCATGCACGGTCTGTGTTTAACATATAATGTTCTCAGGGAACCATTCTGAGTTTGTGTATACTAAACGGACGTGTTTCGTGCCTTGAAAAGTGGACGCTCAATGTCCCGGTTGAGGTTTAAGTTTTGTTTTTTTGGCTAAAAATACAATAGTTACCCCTTTTTCTTTGATTTATTCAACACGACGTGAATGCAACGAGTCTTTTACTTATATAGAGGTTCTGAATGTAGGGATCTAGGCTTGCTTTAAACCCTAGATCCATGTCCCAAAGCTGGATCCTGTCTGCTTTGCAGATAGCTGGTGAGGGAAGCTATATTTATGGGATCTCTTTGCGAGAGACCCGTTGCCCACGTCGGGCTAAAATCATGAAAAAGGAAAAAAAACTATGGTATTTGTCATTTACCATTACTTATTCGGACTATAGTGGATTTAATTTTCCCAGAAGAGTTCCTTGTTCCATGCACGGTCTGTGTTTAACATATTATATATATATATATATATGGTGGTCCAAAAGTCCCTATCTATTTTGCTGAAATAATAATACTATTTTATTTTCTACAGGCCATACATGATGATGGATGTAAAAGAAAGTGTGATGGTAGTAACACTACGTATTGAAGGGAAGAAATGCAAAAAAGTTCGAGAAAAATTCGAAACAAGATTTCACAAACCAGGACCTAGAGACAAAGCAATTCGCGAGCTGGTCAATAAATTTAAAAGAACAGAATCTGTCAGCGCTACTTTTGAGACAATTTTAGTGGGTGGGTTAAAATAGTTTTTGTTTTATTTGTATTTGATCACAAATAACACAAATCAAATCAAATGCATATGTTGATGCAAATATACTCAAATGCTCATATATAGTCATATGTAGGCTCTTATTTTATTTTAGTAGGTGGGCGAAATCTTTCTGTACCTGGTCAACTGCCCACCCACTGGGTTGCCCACGTACAAAAAGATTTCACCCACCTAATAAAACTGTCGTCTTTCAAGAAGATGGAGTTCCATGTCACTATGCAAACATCGTTCGGGCGTACCTTAATGACCTCTTACCAAATCGGTGGATTGGACGTGGTGGAAACAGACCGTGGGCAGCACGATCTTCGGATTTAACACGATTAGACTTGTTTGCGTGGGGTTTAATAAAGTCAGGTTTACAAAACAAGATCTGCGAATCCGCAGTGTCGCGGCAGTCACTAAAATAACCCCAGAGATGCTTGAAGATGTGTTCCGCAATGAAGTGGGCAGATATGAGATTTGCAGAGACACTGATGGTGGTCACGTCGAATCTTAGACCTGAGCTTGATAAATAAATACACATCTAATCATGTTGCTACATTTTTATCCTAAAATACTATTATTTCAGCAAAATAGATAGGAACTTTGGGACCACCATGTGTGTGTGTGTATATATATATATATGTATGTATAGAAACGACGTAAGTATAGAGGAGCGTTCTGCACACGAGGAAGAGAAATACCGAACAAATGAAAAATGAGGTGAACCGCCCGGGAATCGAACCCAGGGCCTTCCGATTGCCGGTCAGATGCGCTACCATTACACCACGGGCCTCGATCAGTCATAAGTCGAAATTCTCCTACATAGGGCAGAAACTAATGCCCTGAGAGGGCACCCTCGCAAATCGTGAATATGTACATTTAACTGCAATGACCACGCAGTATATTAATGTATAGAAACGACGTAAGTATAGAGGAGCGTTCTGCACACGAGGAAGAGAAATAACGAACAAATGAAAAATGAGGTGAACCGCAGAACGCTCCTCTATACTTACGTCGTTTCTATACATTAATATACTGCGTGGTCATTGCAGTTAAATGTATATATATATATATATATATATATATATATATATATATATATATTCAGGGCTGGGGTTAAATACGTATTTGCATTTTATTTATATTTGATGGTTGTATTTGCCGTATTTGCTGAAATATATGCCAAATGCAACATCTCAGCGAGTCAGTAGGCTCGGTCAGGAGGACAAGTTGGGACCTGAGAGAGAGAGAGAGTTGATGTTTGTAAAGTGTAACCAGTAACGAATTGTTTTTGTTAATTGTTAACGAAACAGTTTTTAGTAATGCTCACTTTTATTTACTTTTAACTTGAACAGTCTCAAAACGGGAAGAAATAATTAACTGCTAGAAGTCACAAGTAGCCACTTTGAAACTCGTATTTTGAACAATTTGTACTTGTCAAATAAAAAGGCTGCAAGTGTGTATTTGTATTTGACAATTCCAAAATTACCATATTTGTATTTGTAGTTGACAAAGTGTATTTGACTCCAGCTCTGATTTATATATATATATATATCCTTGTGGTTTAAACGCTCCATTGCTGATTGAGAGGTGGGATCGAGTCTGAGCTAAGACTTTGTAATTTCAGACCGACTTGGCAGGTCATGATTTCACGCTAAGCTGTAGGTCCAAGGTGGGGCGTAAAGCTTGACCTACTTCAATTTTTTTATGTAAGAAAGAGGGGACAAGGGCGAGCGCCTGCAAAAATGTCCGATCCCCACTATATAAGAACGAGAGAGCCAAAATCAAGGTCTTTGAGGCCCATGATGCCATTTTATTTTATTTTTTTAAATAAATTTTGAAAAGATTGCGCAGTGTGTAAAACGCACGTATATGTAGTGAAGAATAGAGGGAGAAGTGTGTATTTGAGAGCATGCTGGACTGCTCACAGGGTTGATGAGACACGGAAAAAGATCATCTAAATAGAACAGTCACAGGAGAAATAGGAGTTCCAGCATTCCATGTCTCCTGCCTAACGTTCACCCCCGACCCGGAGTATTTCCTTGGTCAATTTGTGACTACGATTCGAGCGAAAAACAAAACTCGTGTGTGTGTGGTGTGTGTGTGTGTGTGTGTGTGTGTGTGTATTTTTAGAAATTTTTTACTCATTTCTATGCTCCAATTAATTGTTGTAATTTCCTTCAAATGTTTGCTTATTAAATGGGAGTTGAAAGAAGACCGAGTCTTTTGACAGTTTCAAAGTATAATTAAGAAGATTAATGACTTGAGAGGGTTCGTCGACCGCCAAGTTTTCTTCGTTCAGAAGAAAACTTTAGTGTCCATATTTACATCGCAAACACTTTATTTTTTATTTTTTTTTAAACAAGATAGGAGAAAAACATAATTACTGAAGGTTTTCATTTCGAAAGAAGACTATAGTTTTCGTGCAAGTAAAGGTGTTTTTTTTCTTTAAAATTTTTTTTTTTTTGTCTCTAAATTGAGGTGAATAAAATTGAATACCTTTAGAAAAACTTTTTTGCATTTTCTAATTCTGATCCTCGAATTCTTCAATGAATTATACACCGTGTAACAAAAAATTTTTTTTTCTTTGTTTCTGGGCAATAACCTTTATTTTCTGATTCATTATGCTTCAAATGGAAAAAAGCTGTCAGTGATTTTAAACTTCGGGTTTGTTGTCAGTACATCGATTTTGTTGAAATAAGAATATTATTATTTTTTAACCCTATATGGACATCTGCGACAGATCTGTAAACGCTTCAAAATTTACTATATATTTACCGAAACAAGTACATTTTAACTTAAATGACGATATCGTCAAATTTGTAACGGTTCAAGGAGTTTATATCACGAATTGGCAACTCCTACTGCAGAAAACCGAGCTTTAATGAAACAAATAAGTTAGTGCGTCAGTAGAAGTAAAAGTGTATGGTTACGCAGTTCGTTTTTTATTTTTTATCACTTTATTTGATTAAAGGTAAGTTGAATAATTTTTTATTGCTCAATATATGTTGTTAGAGTGGCTGAAGTAATATAAAACAATTCTGATAAACTGAGCACTAGAATATTTTTATTGAAACGTAACAATATTGATGGCTCTGACATCCATGCCTTCTTTGCCACGTGGTATAAGGTTGTCCAATTTGTATTATATATATTACATTATACATATTATATATATATTATATATTATATATTATATTATTTATATATATTTATTATATATATATATATTACATTAAAAATCACATATTTATGTTCGAAGTACTCTAAATGAATGTTTAATATAGGTAAAAAAAAATTTAAGACAAAAATAAGAATTATGTCTATATAGGGTTAAATTAATCCATTATTTTACTTTTTCAGACGTGTGACGTGTGACGAAGTTACTGTTATGGCTGCTCTTGGTTGCAAATACCCAGCGGATTCCTTCTGCTACGTGTGCGGCGAGTTCTTCGCAAAGACGGCTAAAAAACACTGCTTGGACAGTTGCACCCGTGCAAAGGAAGCCTATCATGCCTACTTCGGAATGCCAGTCGGTGACCAAGACAAACGCTGGGCACCACATGTCATCTGTGACTACTTCCGCCGCACTCTTGAAGGTTGGTTTAGAGGAGAGAAGAGGGCAATGCGTTTCGCTATCCCCCGTGTCTGGCGTGAGCCCTCAGACCATCTCACGGACTGCTATTTCTGTATGGTGGACCCAACAAAACGAAGAAAGGGGAAGAATGCGCCTCCCATTGAGTACCCTGACATTCCGTCATCTATTGCACCTGTTCCCCATAACGCGACGGACCTACCTGTGCCACAGCCTCCCTTGAGAGATCAATCTTGTCCAGCAGAAGAAGCAAGCTATGATGATTCCGAGGAGGAGCAAGGTGCGTCATCTGCTGCGCGCCGTCGACGCTGGGTGGCCGGTGAAAGGTGCCCCTACTACCCCAACCAAGAGGACATCAACGACCTCATCAGGGAAATGGCCTTGACAAAGTCCAACGCCGAGCTGCTCATTTCCAGACTGAAGCAGTGGGACTTACTGGACGACAGCGTTCGAATTACTTCCCAGAGGAAGCGGCATCGCGGCTTTTCAGTGTTCTTCACTCTTAGAGATGGGTTGTGCTACTGCCATGACATCAGAGGACTCTTCGACGCTGTGGGCATTCCCTGCAACACCTCTGACTGGCGGCTCTTCATCGACAGTTCATCTAAAAGCCTCAAGGCTGTTTTACTGCACAACACAAATCAGTGGCCCTCGATTCCTCTGGCTCATTCAGTGCACATGAAAGAAGAGTACCAGAACGTCAAAATCCTGCTGAGTGCACTGAAGTACGACCAATTCAGCTGGGAGGTCATTGGCGATTTCAAGATGGTGGCCTTCTTGATGGGCTTCAGGGAGGCTTCACCAAGTTCCCTTGCTATCTGTGCCTCTGGGACAGCCGAAATACAGCCCTTCACTACGAGAAGAGGAACTGGCCCCTCAGGACCGGCTATGAGGTTGGGGCCCATAACGTGAAGCAAGAGCCGCTGGTGGAGCCAACGAAAGTGCTGATGCCACCCCTGCACATCAAATTGGGCATCATTAAGCAGTTTGTTAAACAGCTGGATCCAGAGGGTGAGGCCTTGAAGCACATCCAGGAGCTGTTCCCGAAGTTGTCGGAGGCGAAGATCAAAGCAGGAGTATTTGTGGGCCCTCAGGTGAAGCGACTTATTGACTCCGACAGCTTTCCTGAGAAGCTGTCTGAGGTTGAGCGGGCAGCTTGGACAAGCTTCGTTTCTCTAGTCCAAGGTTTCCTCGGAAACCACAAGGCAGAGAACTACAGGGAAATCGTTGACGAACTTGCCAGAATGTCAGGATGTCAGCTCTTTCGAGGAACGCTACAAGGGACAGTACAATGAAAGTATGATGGGGGACTATATCTGGAACCTTTTGCGTGAGAGTGAACTGAAATACAATCGCCAATCTCGTAGACAAACTTCTTTTTGATTAAACTATAACGCTAGAATTTTTGTATCAATTCTGTATCAATTCTCCGTAGCAATACTCTTTATCAACGCTCTGCATCACTGCACTGTATCACTGTCTGTGTATTAACATATTATAATACATAATTATTCCCTACTCGTTTCCTTCTTTTTATTTTCATTTCTAAAGACGGGGCCTGGAGAACTTCATTTTTCATCATTGATTTATCATAATAATCGTGTTAACATCAATTAAAATTATACTTAACAGGATTCATTGATTTAAAAGCAGATAGTGTGAAAAACCCTTAAATTAATAAGCAAAAATGGCAAAAAATCAATAAATCGATCTCATGAACTCAGAACCGAAGTCTGAACTTGGTGACTGCTCATTTTTACTTATTTATGCCCTAAAAAATTCAGAAAATAATAGTTTTAACTCATGGACAAATTTTGTGTACACGGTGAATTATTAATTCATTGGAATAAAATGAAAGGTTTTCTTTCAATTTTTATTATTTTCATTTCAAGAATTTAAAAAAAAAATAATTAAAAAATGAAACGTTCAAACTATGAAAAACAAAAAAATTGTTTACAGTGAAGGCTTATTTTTTATGCATTAACTTCCAGTGGAAACTTAAAATGTGTAATACTTGTTCTACTACCGAGATGTCGCTTTACACAACCTTGCGGAATTTATTAGTATACTGTACTGTACTGTACTGTAGTATACTGAATGTAATGAGATACTTATACCATGTCCCTGCCAGCCAAACTCATGCGTGACACACATCAAAAACCTAGAAGCCGAACGGTTCGGTTATAAACAAACTTCGCAGTGGACGTCCAAGTTCGTTATTTCGAACAGAAGAGAACCAGCAAGTGGTCGAGGGAGCGTTTTCTGCTAGTCAGGTCAAATCCATCAGATGTGCAGTTTTGGAATTGAACATAAGTTACTGTATCATTCGGTGAATGCTCAAGTAGGACATTAAAATGAAACCATAAAAGATCCAGGTGGTGTATGAATTAAGTAATGTACTGTACAGTACATCAATACCAAAGAGAGGAAACGTGCAAGACCTTGCCTTATCATTTTGAGCGCGATCCAACATCTGGTTTATTGATGAACTGACGCTGAAAACCCAAGATCCTATCATGAACATGAGTACGAGATACCAAAACTTAATGTCTGGTGTGCTTTCTCAGTCAAAGGAATCATTCAGCCTTCTTTTTTAAAAAAAGCTGACGAACAAAATCAACGTCAATGGGAAAATCATGAAATGCTCCAGCAGTTTGCCTTGCCTCAGTAATAGTCTTATGCATTTAACGAAATTATATTTCAACAGAAAGGAGCTTCCCCTCATTTCACACTTGAGGACCTACACTTCTTAACTGAGCACGTTCCTGATCGGATGACTGGGAGACGCAATAGTAGTATGGTCGCAAAATGGACGAGTGCAGAGATAATGATCAATGTTGAAAGGGGGTGAGGTGGGGGTATGTTGCAAATGGGGAGGGGTTATGTAATGAAGGGGTGGGGGTATGCAATGAAGGGGGAGGGGGTATGCGGTGAAGGGGGGTGGGGGAATGCTGCAGGTGCAACAAGGGGTCATGAAACTTGGAGGCGGCGTTATCCCCCAAGAGAAAGACAGGAGAAAGGGAGAGAGGTGTTCACCTTGCAGGAACCAAGTGCATATTAACACTTCAGCCGACCCGCCGTCCTCTTGTAGGCCCCTAATCAGCCAGTTGGCTTAGAAGGCGTAAATGGCTTGTACAGGTTGAGGATTGTCCCATTTATTTAATTAATTCTTAACAGTTGGCTTAGAAATCTGTCAGTAGGTTTAGAAGGCGTAACCAGCCATTTGGTAAAATTGTTTACAACCAAAAGAATTAAATAAAACAACATTACATCATTCTGTTTATTAAATATTGTAAATATGTAGAAAATAAATATACATTTGAATGATCAAAAAAATTAAAAATAATAATAGTATAAGAAATATGAACGAGGAATATGCATATAATAAAAAAAATATAACCGTCAATATAACAGTACAGGAAAAATACACACACAATTATATTATGGAAATATATGGGAAATAAATACACATTGGAATGATCAAAAAACAAAATAAAAAAAATAAAAAATAAGAAATAATATAACCATCAATATAGCAGAAATATATACACACACAATTATGTTAAATAAATAAATACATACACTTTATCTTCTACCGCACAAAATAAAAATAAGAAATACAAAACGTATAGCCATCAATATAGCAGTACAGGCGAAATATACACACACAAAAAATTATGTTAAATAAATTAATACATTTCACTTTGTTTTGCGGCGCAAAACACTAAACTCACACTTAATCGAGTCTACAATTACATCATTATTGCTCTGCATTACGCAGTATACGCGGTTCAATAATATTTCACAGCTTAAGGTATAGGGATACCTGTACTCTATATAATGGGCCTTCATATCGTTCAGTACTATTTTTGTGCCCACTTTACAACCGGTTGGTAAGTTATCTTCAAATACGTCAAGAATACAATCAAAAGCACGCACAAAGAGTTCATCGTTAGCCATAGCGTCAAATACAAGTTTATAAACACGCCTTTCCAATCGAGGGTTTATTTCTACCGACCCGAGATTTTCAATCGTGAACTCTTCTTCACATTGCATAGCTACAGTTGAAATAATCTAAGTCGTTACGACAGCTGCTCGTTATATAAAGAAATAGTTCTTCAGGGTGAACGGTGTAGGTGAGCTCAGCCCTGTATACCGGTCAAGTGCTTTGTACCAAAGTTCATGATATTTCAAAGAGTCTAAACTTTTTAAATAAACGTCCAGCTCTAGACCATTCTCACCTTGTTCAACCCTACACTCGGTAAACCCATCGAGCAGAGCGGTGTATGCATATTCAAGAACCGTATCAAAACAAAGCATATCCATAACACGCGCGTCTAATATAGGCTTCAGCTTGCGGAATCCGACGATTTCAAATATTCTGTCGATGATGAAACGATTTCGCGTAGGGACAAGAGCGTTATTATCAGAAGCATTCTTCCACATCAACCGTATATCAATACATGGCCGATCGTTATTTGTACACAACGTACATACAACGATATATGAGGGGCTGTCACTAATCTGCTCTCTTCTTGTACCTACACCTGCAGGAATTTTATAACGATCTTCACTTCACTTCTCAACTATCACGAAGATTCTATTCATCTCCTCGACACTTAAATAAACAACATTCCGTTTGTTTGTTTGTCTATAATCCGTTTCCAGTACATAGTTAACGACACCGGATTTACGCCTGAACATGCGCAACGACTTCGTCACGGACACATCGCACACGGCGTTGAGAATGCTGCTCAAAGGAAGTTCCATCGTATTCGAGGAGCGCACGTCCACTCGGCTCAAGCTCTGAGATAACTATGAGGCACATGCAACACGACGGTTCGACGGGAGGAGTGAGTCACACCATAATCTAATGAAACGTGTACGGCGCTGAGCCAACATGAATCGTTGTATCCCATTATATTGGGCAGGTGTTTTGAGAAATTTTCCGATACAGGAAGTAATATCGATTTTAATGTTTTATCACTCCCACTCCCCCGAATACGCACCAGGCATTTTCCTTCAGGGTAATTTTCACGAACTAAACACATTTTATAACGGTTTTAATGTTTTACCACTCACCACACGTTCATTTCCACAAACTAAACATCTTCACATTCCGGCGCACTATTTGAGAACATATGCCCATATTTTTCCTTTTTGTTTAACAAGCGATACTCGTCTCCAAAGTCTGTTAAAAACTCACACAGGGCATTAGCCACAACCTCACTACAAACTTCGTCATGATATATATTAATATAGTGATAAAAATACTTAAGATTCTCCATGATGACGAGATTTACATACATTTTCAGTCGCAGTGTACGAGTATTCGGTATGATGCAACATGACATAATAACGCTTGTCACACCACAACCGTTGTTTCTCTTCTGCACGTATTGTTTCTTTTACTTCACGGTATATGTAAGCTTTAATAAAGTTTAGTCCTACAACATAGTTCAACACATCACTTGTCCCACGAAATCCTACAATGCTCTCACCAGAATAGCCATAGAGTATTTGTACATCTTCCTCCTTCGCACGATTCAATGTAACCTTGAAAGCATCAAAGGAGGGTGGAATAGAAAGTTTTTCAGTATCCACTACATCTTGACACTTTGCAGAATACCATTTCATAAAAGTTGAAGAAGCAATATTAAAGGTAGCCATTACTATTTTCTGTCTATGCGGGAGAATACACGTCTGATGTCCAGGGCTTACTGCGATCAACTGAGCACGCAGGGAAGCCCAGGTAATAGCATGACTCACATTGCTGGTCTTACAGTGGGCGGAGTTTAGAACTTTCTACTATGTACACACACACACACACACACACACACACACAAAGGAGAAATTGAAACGCTAATTGAAACACGATTTATTTAATAAACGAAATATTCAAGGTATATATATATTTACAAATACATATAATAAATAAGTTAACAATAGACACATCAAAGATTATGGTATCCAAAGGGTACGGTATCATAGGTACCACGTAACTGGTAACGTTTCCTATAGGTGTTACGGCCAGAGCTGGGCACTTGCGTTTTTTTGCCCGTTTTTTTGCGGTACTGCGGTACTGCGGTACTACTACCGCACTACCAAACCGGTACCGCATAACGCAGTACCGCAAAGGATCGCTGAAAGTACAGCAGTACCGCTACCGCATTCAAATTTCCCGCGGTACTTTCCGCGGTACCGACCAACACGGTAGTACCGCAGTACCGCAGTACCGCAAAAAAACGGGCAAAAAAACGCAAGTGCCCAGCTCTGGTTACGGCACACCTTTGTACCCCTAAGTTCCTTCATGCCCCCAGCTTCTGCGCCCGAAAATTGTGGGTGCCTACAGTTAGTTGGGGCGGCCGATCGCCCTCATCATCATCCAAACACATTAGATCCTTCAACGATTCAAAGTTAACGACCCGCCGATTGGCATGGTTGAGCGTGATACCCTTTGCCTTCACGATATATTTCATATCCTCCCCCACCCTCACCCGTACCCCGTAAGTTTTTGGTCCTGTTGAGACAAAAGAGTCGGCGTATGCGGTGTCTCCATACTCATCCTTGATCTCATCAGTCAACTCCCCGAGGAATTCACCAATAGGAGGCATGTATTCACCCTCCCTCTCTGTGAATATCACACTATCTGTATCAGCGTACAATACCCTCCGCCCAAGAGAATACAATAAGCCCCAAAGTTTGATGCGTGCGTAGGCCGTTGTGAAGCTGGCTACAGGTATGTTTGTAACCCGTGAGGTATCTGTGGCCAATTCGGTATTGTTGTACTTTATTACGTAAGTATTACCTACATTCATGATCTCCATGACCTCTTTATCGGGAGCATTGGCATAATCCCAGACTTCACAATAACTTTGTGCCAAATGAACGTTCCCTTTGCCAGTATTCTGTGCAAATTGTCCCCAAAGACTGTTTAGACACAACTTTGCACTAAAGCGCTTGCCAGGGTTCTTTACAATTTGGGAATGGTCAAGCTGTATACCTTCACGGTCACGGTAACGTTGAATATAGGCCGACTTTTCATCTTCGGTATCAACTCCTCGCGGATACCCTGATGCTTCGACCTTATCTTTCAAAAAAACGTTTATATATGGTGTGAAAAGGTTGGGTAGCTTCTGAAACCTCCACACCTCATGTATCTTTCATATGCGCACTTCACGCTCAAGGGAAATATGAGCTTGTGATCGATAACGACGGTTAAGATCAGCATCCATAAATCGCGAGGGGGAAGTACGTCTACGAAACAAAGGCCGAAATAGTACCCGTTCAAATTTCTTGAGAACTCGTTGATGGTGGGTAGGTCAGGCCCCACCAGTTTCTCAGGTGCACCTACGGGGTACGGATTGTTCCTCATCACGTAGGGGTATAAAGAACAGAAGTCGTAGTAATGGAGTTTCACACCCTCGGTAGGCGGAAAGTATAGCTTGAAGGGATTTGTACGCCCTCCGAACAAACTATCACCGCATTTGAAAGGATCCAGCACCATTGAACGCTTGATCGTGTTTATTTCTTCAAGGTACTGTTCGTCTGTCTCCATCCGTGCATCATACTCATGCTCCCACAAGACTTTGTGAGTGAACTGGGATCCTATAAGTTGATCGCGGGTGCGGGTCCACGCAAGACAGTCGACAGGAGATCTACCGTGGATATCTCCTGCGATTCCACACTCAGGACGGGGGCATCCATGCCACCAGCAACCGTTAAAGGAGTACACAGTTTTCTCACCAGTGACACGGTTTTCACTTAGACCATGAACCCAAAAAATACGACCATTAATCTTAATGGGTACTTCACTAGTGTTGCATGCATGTTTTATGTATACACCTGTCTGCTGCTGTAGGTGTATGAGCCAGTAAATAGCCTTGTGCCCATAAATGCGGGGATTGTTTCTGTGAATAATGGCTAAGGTGTCTTTAGGCATGAAGTTATTCTTGAACACCGTAAAACATGAGGCGATGGTGGTTGCGACTTGCAACGGATCGCATTTGAAACGACCTATGTACATCCTTCTAAAGACCTGGAAACATACTCTAAGCACGCGCACATCTTTCACGCAATAACGCTCACATTCATCAGCTATATTATAAGGACAAATTCATTAAAACTGTTGTAGTATCGGTCAAAATCTTCACGTTCGTCTGTACTCATACATTCATAGTTAAAGTAATGTTTGGGTGGAGGTAGTCCTACGTAATTTAAAGTTTCGTTAGTGAGGAATGTGTAAGGGAAATATCCTCTTGAAACTTCAGCAGTTACGCCCATCACCTTGGGTAGCTTTGCTAATTTACAAGGTGTGAATAATAAAGTGTCTTTAAACTGCACCTTACCTCTTATTTGCATCTGTATTAGCTTGTTGCCTCTTTTTAAGGGATCACCTTTAAATATCTCAGATGACTCATGTTCAAACAACTCCTTATAAAGGAACTGTGTCAAATTTGGCTCCTTATGGGCGAGAATATACAGACATTTTTTTGAACTTGTCCGCTAGCTTGACAATATAGGACACAAAGAGTTTCACAGGGCTATCGTAGACACTCGTTTTAAAAACGCTAGTACGTTTACCGCATTTGTGACACTCATTACACTCGATCTCCATACACTCATCACAGATAGTCTGGCTTACAAGTAAATGTGGAATAACCTCTTTGGTTTCTGCGTTCGTGTATGTTTCTATATCGTAGTACACAGTTATACAAGGGTTATTTTTAGGCTTAGCATCTTTCATATAACATACATGCTTTATTTCATCCACCTTATATTTCTCATGGTATGTAGGACAGTGAATTTCATAACATTTATGCTTGAAATTCCCCCAATTATCCATCATATGAAACATACCACATTCACAGATTCTCATTTTCCTGCACGTGCCAATTAATTTATGTAGCTCAAAACAGTTATTATTTAAAAATGTACATCTACACACATCACAGTCAATCTTCTCAGCTTCAACTACACGGCTTTCACATTTGGAGCTTTTACACTGCTCACATACGATTTGGCAATCTTTACAATGTTTACCTATATCATCCGCAAACTCGATACATCCCTTACACAAATCATGATGTCGCCCATATTTTCGACTTTTATCATAACTCGCGTAAAGGTCCCTTATATTACGGATGGGGAAATACTTTGTCCCTGACAGTCCTAAAATAAGTAGGGGCCTTGTACGATCTCTCACACTGCTTTTAAAAACATACACAGTCCTACGACGATCATCCATTCCAAATACAACTATACGAACATTCATTTCCTGTTCTACCCTTCTCAGTTCTTCAGGACCCATATTACGTCAAACTCAAGTTTACAGTCTACAGCTAGTAACGGGCACGCTCCACTACCGTAGGCAGCCAAATGTTTTTCACCCGTGTATTTAGTACAGTAAACATACGAGCCAAGACTACTGCTATAAGGCCGCAACCACGATCGACGTTTATATGCCATCTAAAAATAGCCTGAGAATTGAAGTTGAGTATAAGGTGTGGCGCTATGACCCGCAACACGGTATACACGGTCAATATTTACTGTGAAGTTGTCCATATTGAAGGCTATACTACTTTGAGAGTTCTGCATTATACGGCCTAATATATACTCTACAGGGTGTCCCATAAGTCCGGCATCATAGGAGAAATTCATATTTTTCTATTTCTACAAACCATAATTCATATTTTTCTTATGCTCGGGATGCCAATTTCTCATCCACCATTCTGTTCAATGACGAAGCTGTTTTTTATGGAAATGGTGAGGTAAATCGACAGAACAACTGCTACTGGTCTCAAAACAACTCTCGCTGGTATACCTCTTCAAAGGAATAAGGTGCATCTCGGGTGATGGTATGGTGTGGCATTTGGAAGGATCGCATCATAGGCCCCCTCTTTTTCGATGAACATGTCACTGGAGGCACCTACCTACGCATGCTCAAGGAAGAAGCATTTCCCAGTGTCTTGAACGAAGAAGGAAATTTCCCAACATGGTTCCAGCAAGACGGCGCTCCTGCACATTACAACATTTAAGTAAGGGAATACCTGTACCAACAATTCCCTGGTCATTGGATAGGACGTCGAAGGCCTGTGGAATGGCCAGCTAGAAGCCCGGATCTCACGCCACTAGATTTTTATCTCTGGGGCCACTTGAAAGCGCTGGTATACGCAGAGAAAATTAGGAGTGTTGAACATTTGCGGCAACGCATTATTGGGGCATGTAACACCATTACTCCTGACATCATTCACCATGTGCTTGCTGACTGGGTATCACGTCTGAATTTGTGTATTGAAAACAATGGTGGACATATTGAGCACGTTCTGTAAATAAAAGCTTTTGTTTTGCATTTTTTTATTATTTTTCCTATGATGCCGGACTTATGGGACACCCTGTATATCTTCAGCTGCCAAACGTCTGAAAGGTATTACTACCCAAAAATCATCTACATCTCCGTCATCTGACCCGAATCCAAAAGACAGCATCGTCCTGACTTCACGTTCGTCGCGGTTCTGAAGGGCAAACTCTACAATACGCTCAACTATGCGCTGTAGTCCGTGTTCACCACCATTGCTATACACGGATCTAGGATCAACCTTGACTATATATCGATTTCTAGTCAAGACTGGAGTGGGGCCATCTGTACGCATCAACTCGAATGTTATGCCATCCTCAACAGAGCGAGAAGCTGCTGCGGAGGATGTACACGGAGTTGTACAGGAATAAGGGGATATATTTTTATTTGAGGAAGGTACTATTGTGGGGGTTGTGTCGTAAGACGTAGAGGGATGGGGCTCTACTACTGGTGGTCTAACAACCGGCGCAATCCTGTTGCGCTTTATACCTGACGTGGAGGGCTTTTCATCATGTCTCCGCTTTGAATGTCGCGTGCTACAGGTATCGCTGGTGAAGATTCGTCGGCGGTGAAGGAATCTGTGATCACAACTACGCTGTCGTCGGGGTCAGCTGTAATATCGATGATGGGGTGCTATACCTCATCGTCATTCACGGTTCTGTGGGAGAAGAGAAAAACAAGACTGTAGAATATAAGGAGTAGCACTCATAATTTGTAATATTTTGTAAATGACCCACTTAGGAGTGTGACGTGTTAGAAATGGACTCTGTAGAAAAATTCAGGTTCACGAGCCCTTCCACATGTATTATATCTGGACCTACAGGATGTGGTAAAACTGTGTTTATGCTTAAAATCATTAAAGAAAAGGGAGAGATGTTCTAAAAATTTGTGCATAAAGTTATATGGTGCTATTCGACGTATCAATCAGTGTTCAACGAGTCCCAAGATGATATTGTGTTTCACAAAGGTGTATATGATGTTAGTTCGTTAAAGGGAAATTAACATACATTCATTGTAATTGACGATCTCATGTTGGAGATGGCTAAAATTTGCGAGACATTTACAGTATTCTCCCACCATCTTAACATAAGCGTGTTCTTCATCAATCAGAATCTATTTTTCAAAAATAAATACATGCACGACGTGTCGTTAAATACACAATATCTAGTCTTATTCACGTAACGTAGAGATGTATCACAAATTGGGATATTAGCCAATCAAATGTTCCCGAATCAACGTAAGGAGTTTTTGGAAGTTTATAAAGAAGCTACAAGCCCGCGTTACGGATATTTGCTTTGCGACCTTCATCCGCGAAATACGTTTAGGGTGCTTCTAAGAACGAATATATTTCCAAACGAGCCTGAAACGGTGTATATTCCAGAATGACAAAGAGACTAAAGAAATATCGTGAATTACTAAAAATCTACCATCGACTGCCCCGGGCAATGCAACAGATGTTTACTAAAAATATCGACTCCGACTTTTTAAAGGGCATCTGTGAAATCTGTCTTAACGTTATAAATTGCAATGTATCAATGAAACCACCTCAGAAGGCTCGCCTACGCCGTTACAAGAACATAATACGTGCACTCGCTCGTAAAAGTCAAACTGTAGGGAAGAAAAAACGAATTATTTTACAAACAAGAGGGTCATTCCTCCCCATCTTATTTTCAGTTTTGAGTCCTTTACTGACTAGATTAATATAATGAAGAAAGTGGTAGTGATTCCACACGAGGTGTACACTTCACTGCAAAGGAATCCAGACACGGATCTAGATCCCCGTAAAAGCAGACTTAAAAGAATGGAAAGCGAATTGCTAGCCCTATTAAACAGTGAAAAAATACCTGATGAGAAAAGAATCTTATACTAAGAAGCTCTACAGAAATTTCTTCACGAGTACGAAAATTATAAGAACCCGACAGAGATTCCCGTGGTTATTAGGCACAGCACAGGGAACGATGGACATGGTGACATAGGACCTGTACCCGACGATACAGCTGACCAACCAAAGATTAAGGGGTCAGCCACACAGAACATCGAGCATGTATTAAAAAGCACCCTCCCACATACATTGAGGAATAAAGGTTTAAGTCTTTATAATCTATTGAATGAGGACCCAGCCATACAATGGACCGATACAGGCGAGATCATTGTGGAAGGATCAAAGGTACAGGGATCGAATATCGTAGACATTGTCCATGATCTGGTGAGAAAGTGGGATAGGCCTCACCCTCAGGATGGAAGCATATTAAAGCAAGACTACAACAAATAAATGTCCCCAAAACATTGATAGGAAATCTGAACAGGATAAAAGACCTGGAACATGCGACGCACGTGACACAATTGAAGACGCCATCACTCCCGGCGTAACATCTATGAAGAGGAGGAAGAAGAGGTTAAACAACGGTCAACCCTACCCACATGCCTCTAAAATTCGCAAATGGCTAACATAAGCACACAGGACAAAAAATTAGTCACCCCTAATAGCACCGATAGTAGGAAGTTCAAGGTCACACAGAGGGCGCTGATGTAGCATTGGTAAGTGACAAGTAGCGGTGACGTAGCACACAGGATCAGATCTGTTTCGTGAGGTGGTGAAGAACAAAGTGTGTGTTGGATATAGTCTGCAGAATGGGTCGTGAGGCTGACGTTACTCAGTGGCAAAAAGGAGCCATCGTGTTTGGCAGAGCCCACGGACACAAAATGTCTGAAGTAGCCCAATTTGTTGGTGTGTCAACGCGTACTGTCCAGCGAGTTTACAAAGAGTGGTGTAGTTCGCAATCAACTGAAAATCGACGGCGTATCTGTGGCCGGAAAACAATTCTCGACAATAGGGACCGCCGCCATGTTTCTCGTCTAGTAACTGCAAATCGTTTTCAAACCAGAGAACAATTGCTCCAAGAAACCAATGAGGTTCTCCAGCGACCAATTTCCGAACGGACATTGCGACGAGAACTGCATGCGATGGACATCTGGAGCAGGGTACCACGGAAGAGGCCGCTGTTAACAGCAAGTCACAAATTGGCACGTTATAAATGGGCTCAGAGGCAAAAAAACTGGACTGCGGCAGATTGGAAACGTGTAATTTGGTCCGATGAGTCCCGTTTTTGTTTGTTCTCCAATGATGGGAGGCGACGAGTACATCGCAGGTCCAATGAAGCCTTTAATCCCGAATGCGTCGAAGGTGTTGTTCAGGCTGGAGGTGGTTCCGTGATGTTCTGGGGATGTTTTTCGTACCACGAAATGGGCCCTCTCGTTCCAGTGACGATGAATTTGAACCAGCAGGCGTACCTCCGCATACTAAACTCGCCGGATTCGTGCGGTTATCAAGGCCAGAGGCGCCGTCACACGTTATTAGGCACATTCTGAGAGGGGTGACTAATTTTTTGTCCGGTGTGCTTATTAAGAAGACGTTATTATGACATTTCTAACCCAGCCTCCTACGGAGGTGTAGATAGACTGTACAGAAGTGTTTACGGAGTAGGAAAAAAAGATGTTGAGAGATTTTTGCGGGAGCAGGATGCTTATACACTTCATAAGCCTGTGAGAAAAAGGTTTAAAACAGCCAAGACAACAGCTGCTTCGATTGACTCTATTTGGCAAACAGATTTAACAGATATGCAAAGATATTCTGTGTATAACGATCGTTACCGCTACATTCTATTCATAACACTGTGTAACAATGATTCTGTTTATATAGAATTTTTTGTTTTTATATGCATTTGTGGGCGCTGAGTCCAAATCTGGCCTTGGTTTGTGTGTATCATTAATGGTTTCAGAGATAATCCATTTTTCATGTTTTACCAGTATAATGTTATTATGGGCGCAGCAATATCAGAATAATCAGGAATTGTTGAGAACAATCCGAATGTTCGTTGACAGTTTCTTGCTCTAGAAATTGCCTGAAACTTCCACTGTGCTTATAAAGAAGAGCGCAGAGTCTGAGAAGTCAGTAAGTGTGAGCACACAAAGAAAGCAGGTTGTTTGTCTGATGGTTACCAGCACTGAGGTACTGCGTTTCTGTGCTTCTCTGTGCTGACGATTTGAGTGTTATCGATCCTTTTTTATTGCGAACATTATTTCAGTGTTGTGAATACATCTTTTTTCTGTAATCTGTAATCTGTTGCAGATTTAATAACTCTTCTCTCTATATCTGCAGGTTATGATTAATGTAGTACAGTTTGGTAAAGAGAATGGCAACTAGAGCTTGTAAACACTCGCCGGATATATTCTGCTACGTTGTTTGTGGGTATTACTTAGGCCCCAAACAAGTATCGCACAAGATTGTGAAAGGCACCAAGTTCTGGATCGCGTATCGGCTCTATTTTGGTATGCCTATGGGTGACCAAGATAAGCCCTGGGCACCCCATGTGATCTGTGGAAGCTGCGCCGCTCCACACTTGAAGGGTGGCTGCGGGGAGTACGCAAGGCAATGCCCTTTGCGGTACCCAGAATATGGAGAGAACCAAAGAGCCACCACGACGATTGCTACTACTGCATGGTAGATGTTTCTAAGTACAGGAAAGTTGAAGGAAGGCAGACTCTTCACGCAGAGCTGGGCACTTGCGGTTTTTTTTTAGGTACTGCGGTACTGCGGTACTACCGTGTTGGTCGGTACCGCGGAAAGTACCGCGGGAAATTTGAATGCGGTAGCGGTACTGCTGTACTTTCAGCGATCCTTTGCGGTACTGCGTTATGCGGTTCCAGTTTGGTAGTGCGGTAGTAGTACCGCAGTACCGCAGTACCGCAAAAAAACGGGCAAAAAAACGCAAGTGCCCAGCTCTGCCTGAGTCTTCAGTATCCAAGCATAGCGTCGTCCATAGCTCCTGTACCACATGGCGAAGGCCTTCCAATACCACGTCCACCAGAACAGGTATCTATCCATTACTTTACTTTCTGTATTTACAGACTGTGGGTCATTATGTGTCGATTTTTCTTAGTGCTGATGCTCTTCTACATATATAGCTATGCCTATATTTTGTTTCTTTGCTTTGCAGTTTGAAAATGAGGATGCAGCTAGCTCATCTGAGATGTCGGCTGGTGAGGACAGTCATGATGAAGAATATACAGTAACTTTCAGTACAAACCCTCACTTTCCAAATCAGAGGGAATTGGACGACTTAATTAGAGATTTGGGTCTGACGAAATCAGGGTCTGAGCTTCTGACCTCCAGACTCAAAGAGTGTGTAGTGAATACTCTTATTTTAGTTTCAAGTTAAATGTTAATTTTACCGTCTTGAATTTCGGAATAGTATAAATTCATTTTAAATTAGTTACCCCATTATAATTCAATTGTGAACCACATTAATACTAATTTTATGTATACTATATTATTTTATTGTATGTAAACATAATTAATTATATATCACAATTGTCAGTTAATTATTATATTCAAATATTTATTTTAATCTAATACCATGTCCATTTTACAAATAAATAATAGAAAACCAAAGGTTATATTTTCCACCTTTGGTACTGTCGCAGTTTCGCCTAACGGACTCAATACGGCTAGTGAGATAATCACTGGTTGGCTCTTAACTAGCGGCAGTGCTTATGGCTACATCATCCAGGTTAACCTATACCGGATAGATGCGCTACGGTCCCAAGCCGTAGCTTGCCTAGGCCGACGACGACGACGACGTAAACCAACAATTGGTGACCCCCGGAGTTGGGTTTCCCCCTTTTACCCGAACGACTAGGACTAGACTGTAATGTCGTTCGTGCCCATCCCCCTTCACCCGAACGACTAGGACTAGACTGTAACGTCGTTCGTGCCCATCACCCCCTTCACCCGAACGACTAGGACCAGACTGTAACGTCGTTCGTGCCCACCACCCCCTTCACCCGAGCGACTAGGACCAGACTGTAATGTCGCTCGTGCCCTCTGCCCCTCACCCCTGCCCGTGCGCTCTGTGCCTGCGCTCGTCTCAACCTCCACTCCTTCGTTGGGAACTTGTCGTCTTGCTTGTACGTCAGCAAGCATAGGAGAAGATGCCTGACGACGCTGGTGCCATCTCCCACTTGAGCGTAAAGCTCCCCGTCTTCTGGCCGGGTGATCCATTTATTTGGTTCCACCAAGTGGAATCACAATTCAACTTGGGAAGGATCACCGCTAGCAGGACAAAATACGATCATGTTTTGTCCTCTCTACCAGCGAGCATCATCTCTGAAGTCCGTGACGTCATCGTATCTACTTCCACGAGTGAGGACCCATACAACGATCTGAAGTGTGCCATCCTGTGCCGCACCACTGTCTCCGAGCGTGAGAAACTACATCAGTTAATCTCAAAAGAAGAACTTGGAGACCGTAAGCCCACTCAAATGCTGAGGGCTATGCAGTGCGCTCTAGGCGAACGCGCACAAACCTTCGATAAGGACATCTTTAGACAGTTGTTCTTGCAGAAACTTCCTCCATCAGCTCAGCGTGTCTTGGCCACTATGGATCCTGCTACTCCAGTGATAAACTAGCAGAAACTGCCGACAAAGTAGTGGAGATTGACACAGCTCCGGTCAACAACGTGAACACACAATCGGAACTGGAGTTGAAAGTGGAAGAGTTAAGTCAACGACTCAACCACGTTTGTTCTCTGCTACAAAATCAACGGCAAAGAAGCCATTCTCGGTCAAGATTTACGAAGAGGCATCGTTCGAGTTCCGGGAAGATCTGCTTCTACCACTCGAAATTGGAAAGAAGGCTAGGAAGTGCATCTCCCCTTGCAATTTTTCGTCGGAAAACCCCAGCAGCGAGTCCTAATGGCGTCTAGTACTCGCACTGCCAACCTGTTATTCATAAAGGACAGGAACTCTGGTGTCAATTTCTTGGTTGATACCGGAGCGTCAGTCAGTGTATTCCCTCAAAAATCTGGTCATAAGCACTCGGAATCTCCGCCTCTATACGCTGCTAACGGTTCACGCATACCCACGTACGGTACTCAGTCGCGTGAACTAAACTTAGGCCTTCACCGATCCTTCAAGTGGATTTTCATCTGTGCTCAAGTGCAGCATCCCATAATCGGCGCTGACTTCCTCCAGCATTTCAAACTCTGGTGGATCTTGACAAGCGACGCTTATGCGACCAGGCCACACTGCTTTCTGTTCTTGCCAAACAGGTTGCCCTTCCAGACGCCTCGAACTCTGCACTTTCCCTCGTTCCCCCTAATTCCATGTACCAGTGCCTTTTCCAGCGATATCCAGGAATTCTTCAACCGATGCAGATGGGTGATACCATTAAGCACACCATTACCCATCACATTACAACAAAAGGTCCCCTGTGTTTGCAAAACCCAGACGTCTTGCCCCGGACAAACTGAAAGCTGCCAAATCGGAATTCCAGCTTATGCTGGATCTTGGGATAATAAGACCTTCCAAAAGCAGTTGGTCCTCTCCCCTACACCTGGTCCAGAAGAAGTCAGGAGACTGGAGACCATGTGGGGATTACCGGTTTTGAATTCGACAACATCCCGGACCGATATCCGGTACCAAATGTCCAAGACTTTACTTCTCTCTCCACGGCAAATCTATCTTCAGTAAAATAGATCTCGTTAAGGCTTTCCACCACATTCCCGTAGAGCCTTCGGATATTCCAGACTGCAGTTTGTACACCATTTGGGTTATTCGAATTTGTGAAGATGCCGTTCGGGCTACGGAATGCTGCGCAAACCTTTCAGAGGTTTATAGATGAGGTCACCAGAGGCTTAGACTTTGTTTATGCCTACATCGATGATTTGCTTGTGGCCAGCTCAACGGAAGAGGAACATAAGGAACATCTTTCACTCCTCTTTCAACGCTTAGAACAATACGGTGTTACTATTAATGCATCTAAGTGTGTGTTTGCACAGCCAACCTTGGAATTTCTTGGTCACACGATTTCGCAGCACGGAATTACCCCCCTTCAGGACAAGTGTGAAGTGATAAAAAATTACCCTATGCCAAGTAATCAGCGTGAGTTACGTCGGTTTCTAGGTTTGGTAAATTATTACCACAAGTTCATTAAAACTGTGCTAGTGTTCTTGCTCCTCTACACGCTATGATCACACACAAACGCAAGGTAACGAAATTGTTATGGTGTAGCGATAGTTTACAGGCGTTCGACAATGCCAAAAATGCTATCAATAGTGCATTGTCTCTGTCATTTCCTATCAGTGATGCCCCCCTAACTCTGACGGTCGATGCCTCAGATGTTGCGATCGGTGGAGTGTTGGAACAAACCATTAACGGTCAACAAGCACCCATCGCGTTTTACTCGAAAAAGCTGCAGCCAGCCCAAACGCGTTATAGTGCTTTCGGACGTGAACTTCTTGCTATTTACTTAAACGTGAAGTATTTTCAACATTTCCTTGAAGGCCGAGAGTTTTGTGTTTTTACCGACCACAAACCTTTGGTCACTGTCTTCAATAAAAACAGCTGTAACCACTCTCCCAGAGTCATCAGGCAACTCGATTATATCTCGCAATTTACCACAGATATCCGCCACATCAAAGGTGTCTTGAACACTCCAGCGGATGCACTTTCAAGAATAGAGATTACTTCTGTTACCCTCAGCTCTACACTGTGGAATGCTATTGCACAGGATCAAGATAAGGATACGGAACTACAAGACCTGCTCAGAGAAGACTCCACTCACTCACTTTCCCTCAAGAAAATGAGTGTGCCAGGATTGTCTGTGCCCCTCTATTGCGACGTATCAACAGCTGCTATTCGCCCTTATGTCCCTCCATGTCACAGAAAAGCAGTCTTCATGGATCTTCATAAGCCCTCCCATCCTGGTATCCGTGCTTCGCAACACCTGGTTGCCTCTCGCTTTGTTTGGCCCTCGATGCGGAAGGATGTCAAACATTGGACCAAAACGTGCCTTGCCTGCCAGCGTGCCAAAGTCCAAAGGCACACCAGGTCCCCCTTTGACGCATTTCCGCCCCCATCCCAGCGATTTGAGGTAATTCATGTAGACATTGTTGGCCCTCTTCCAGTGATTCAAGGCCAACGTTATCTGCTCACCTGTCTCGACCGCTTTTCCAGATGGCCTGAAGCCATCCCACTTCCTGATATCCAAGCGGACACTGTTGCAAGAGCCTTTCTTCATGGATGAGTATCAAGATTTGGATTGCCGACAAAAGTCATCACTGACCAAGGTCGCCAATTTGAGTCTTCGCTTTGGAAGAAGTTTACCAGCTTGTTGGGTACAGTACATGCGCATACCTGTGCGTATCATCCGCAAGCTAACGGCCTCGTCGAACGCTTCCATCGCCAGCTGAAGTCATCCCTTATGTGTCACGAAGACTCCCATTGGATGGATAAGCTTCCACTCGTGTTACTTGGTATTCGCTCTGCATTTAAGAGTGATCTGAAGACTACAGCGGCTGAACTAGTCTATGGAACAACACTGCGGCTACCAGGTGGCTACTTCACTGCAGGGGATAAGTCATGCGATCCTACGGAATTCGCTCAAACACTTTCCTCTCACATGCAGTCCCTTCAGCCTGTTCCCCCTCGATTGACTAGCCAACAGAACATCTTTGTTTCCCAGCCCTCCAATCTTGCACCCACGTTTCGTTCGTGTACCTGTCCCAAAACGGCCTCTCCAATGTCCATATGACGGACCCTATGAAGTTCTCCGACGTACGCGCAAATCATTTCTCATCCAGCGCGGTTCCAAGGTCGACAAGGTTTCTATCGATCGTCTTAAGCCTGCGTTTTTGGAATCAACCTTAAGTGAGGTACATGTAGCTACCAAAAAGGTTCAGGGGAAATCTGTGTCGTTCGGAACTCTTTGAACTTCCTCTCTGGTGGGGAGTGTGTAGTGAATACTCTTATTTTAGTTTCAAGTTAAATGTTAATTTTACCGTCTTGAATTTCGGAATAGTATAAATTCATTTTAAATTAGTTACCCCATTATAATTCAATTGTGAACCACATTAATACTAATTTTATGTATACTATATTTATTTTATTGTATGTAAACATAATTAATTATATATCACAATTGTCAGTTAATTATTTATATTCAAATATTTATTTTAATCTAATACCATGTCCATTTTACAAATAAATAATAGAAAACCAAAGGTTATATTTTCCACCTTTGGTACTGTCGCAGTTTCGCCTAACGGACTCAATACGGCTAGTGAGATAATCACTGGTTGGCTCTTAACTAGCGGCAGTGCTTATGGCTACATCATCCAGGTTAACCTATACCGGATAGATGCGCTACGGTCCCAAGCCGTAGCTTGCCTAGGCCGACGACGACGACGACGTAAACCAACAAGTGGAATTTGTTTGGAGAAGACTGCAAGAGAACTGTATACCGAAAGCGGCATGAAGAGTTTGCAAGGTTCTACGATGTCAATGACTCTCTCTATTATTGCAGCGAGGTTAATGGTCTATTCACAGCTATTGGGTTAACACATATACCCTCAGAGTGGCGCCTGTTTATTGACAGTTCAACTCGGAGTTTAAAAGCTGTTCTACTCCACAATGGGAACAAATATACATTTATACCAGTTGCACATTCTGTTCAAATGAAAGAGGACTATGAAAATGTCAAACAACTGCTCACTCAAATCAGGTATGAACAATATAATTGGGACGTGTGTGGTGATTTCAAAATGATTGGTTTCCTGTTAGGTTTACAAGGAGGTTCACAAGGAACCTCTTGTGAAGCCTGACATAGTTCTGCTACCACCTCTCCATATTAAGTTGGGTCTAATTAAGCAGTTTGTAACTGCGTTAGATTTTGGAGGGGAACTTTACAAGGAACCTCTTGTGAAGCTTGACATAGTTCTGCTACCACCTCTCCATATTAAGTTGGGTCTAATTAAGCAGTTTGTGACTGCGTTAGATTTTGGAGGGGAAGTTTTCCAACAGATTCGGGTCATGTTCCCTAAACTCTCTGAGGCCAAAGTCAAGGCTGGCATCTTTGTAGGACCACAAGTCAAGGCGCTGTTGAATTCAAAGAACCTTGAAGCCAAGATGACTCCGATCGAAAAAGAGGCTTGGTGTGCTTTCCGTGAGGTGGTTCGTGGATTTTTAGGCAACCATAAAACACCAAACTATAAGGAGTTAGTGTCAAACTTGATTAAGTGCTATGGCAAAATGGGGTGCCGTATGTCTTTAAAATTACACTATCTGCATTCACATCTAGACTTTTTTCGCGATAACCTGGGCGATGTGAGTGAAGAACATGGCGAAAGATTCCATCAAGATATTCAAACGATGGAGAAAAGGTACTAGGGCATTGGGATGCTTCCATGATGGGAGACTACGTATGGTCGCTGATCAGAAAGGATAAGAATGTTCATACGCGGAAGTCGCGTTCTTCAGTGCATTTTTAATGAACGCACACTGCATAACGAGGCTTGTTATTCTCTTATCGGTTCTCCTCATGATATATATATCCTTTGCACCATTTTGGGTTTGTCAAGCAATTTTGGCTCAATAAACATTAATTTCCAGTAGTGTTTTTATTTTCAGAAAATATTTATGTTAGCCTTCTTTATATACTTTGCCATATGAAAAGTGTGATAACCTATATTTTTGAAACGGTTGATGATAGAGCAAAACCACTATCATTTTTGGAATCAGCGCCCCAAAATCATTAAGAAACGACAGAAAAATCACAATAAACATAAAATTTTCAAATTTTGTTACCCAGTGTACAGTAATAGATGTATTCTCTAGATATCTGTGGCTAATTCCTCTAAAAAATAAATCACCTGAAACAGTTGCTAAAGCCCAAAACACTGATGTTAAAAGAAAACAGGGTTCCTGGCTTTTTTTGTACGGATATGGGGAAGGAATTTATAGGCCGTGCTTTTCAGAACATGTTGACAGAGTTTAATATCAGCTATTACACTACCAATTCTATACATAAGGATTCATTAATTGAAAGAGTTCAACGTACCACAAAGGAACGCATGCACCGCTATTTTACACATAAAAACACACAGATTTCCAGACATTCTGGAATCATTGGCCTCATCATACAACCGCTCACACCATCGCACGATTTGGACAACACCTAACGAAGTTTTAGAAAGAGGTACGCGCCCAGAAGTGAGAAGAGATGGAACACCACCACCACACACTGCGCGTTTCAAAATCAATGGTTATGTAAGGCTGCCGCGTTCGGGAAATAAATTCGCGAAGGGATTTGAGCAAGGATGGACACGTGAGATTTTTAAAGTTAGGGCTATGAGACCTAAAGGTGAGATAATGATGTATTACGTTGAAGATTTGAATGGGGAAGAAGTCGCAGGAGGCTTTTATTGCGAGGAGTTGCAGAAAGTGGCATTTAATTTAGGAAAAAATGTGTTTAAAATTGAGAAAATTATAGGAAGCAAAGGTTCAAGACATAGAAAAATGTACCTGGTGAAATGGCTAGGGTACCCAGAAAGCTTCAACACCTATATAAAAGCTGATGCAATAATGAAGCTTAAATAGGATGCAACATGGCTTCTAACCATTTCTACGTCACACTCCCGTCCTCCTCGTCCCTGTCTATACACCCTAACACACTAGCCAACTTTGTAACAGATCTCCACGGACCCATTGAATTGGGTCGTGATTCGTATGAGGTGTGGGTATGTGAAATTCAGCTGGACACCTTTTCTTTAAATATTGATTATAAAGATACCGTTTTTACGATTCTTAGAGACTAATGTGTGCAAAATCCGGGGTAACTCGGGATGAAACTATACGTATCGCCCAGACTAAGTTTGCACGGTTTTACAGTACAGGACACTACGGCCGGGCCGTTATGGTTCAGTTGAGGATGTTGTGAGAGACTTAAAAGTAAGTTTAAAAAACTCAACTCTTACGAATGATTTATTATACGAAATCGTAAACAAAGGAAACCCTGCATATACTCTAATCCTAAAATCAAAGGCTAACAGAAATCTTAGAGACCGAAGAGAGTGTTCAAAATTATAACCGAGGGGCGATATCGGTCAGCCTTCCAAAGAGATACCTTTCACGAGGCACAACATGACTTGTCACGCTTAATGCATCAATTTAAGATGGAGAAATTGGGTGAAAGCTCTCAGCCCCCAGACATGTGCTATATTTACAGCAATTTAGTGGAACACCAGTTTGTTGGGGATACTCAGGCACGCCTGCTGCGTATTGCCCACATCCCCAACCATAGAGGAAGGAGTTTGAGTATTACATATGACAGACCCCATTATGTGAATGTCGCAACTAATCTAATAACCAATATCTCAATATATAAGAACGATTGAGGGTAAATTTTCCCATTCGGTGACGGGAGCTTAACAGTGAAGCTGCACTTTCGACGCACTGGTTATAATGGACAGAAAGCCTTTTACCGTCTATCGAGGGGTGAGATACCAGCGTCGTAGTGGACTTTGATTCATTTTTTCAACCATACTACGTACGGCTGTTCCTTTGCTGAAGAGGGGTGCCAGATACCTCTGAAGAATGGCGCTAGAATCAGGTCTTAACACTGCAGAAGACTATTGGCTGGGGCTAAACCTAAAGAAACTCTAAAAAAAACATTTAAAACGTGCACGGGATGAAATCGTCAAAGATGCAAAGAAAAAAATGCGTGGTGGTGGAAAGAAGAGGACTGGTCGGAAGAAGGGATTACCACCATGTGGCATTAAGCGTAAAAGGATATCAAAAAAGAAGTGTTCTAAGCGAATGAAACCTATGGTTAACCATTTTTTTAACTGATATAAGATAAGGACATTGATCTCATGAATCATAGTTTGTTTACTACTTCTCAAGAGAGGAAGCACTATTTCTAACTCGTCATGGCACGCTTCATCCATCCGTGTAGTTCACAATGCTGTAAATCGGAGCTTTCCCTCTTTGAGATGCCTCCAACTCAAGTTTCTATTGAACACAGTGACTATTACAATTACCACTTTAAACACAATTAGTTCCCCGAGTGCCCCTATAGAATTCGTGATACCCAGCTCATGCCCTTACTTTTTTGAGCCAAGCTGTGTGCACATGTACACTAAACTACGTATAGCTCATTCTGATGGAACGGATTGCGATGACAAATATGCTGCATACCCTGAAACAAACTTTCTGCACTCCATATTCAACAAGTGTGACGTGTATTTAAATCAGGTCAACATATCGGCAGCCACGGGGTACTATCACCTACGAGCCTATCTGGAAAATGTCCTCAACTTTTCCAAAGAAGGAAAGGCCACCTTTTTAAGTGCCGTGGGATATTATCAAACTAAAGACGAAAGTGGTATAAAAGACAATTTTGAAAATTCTAAAAAGATATACGAGTGTTTTGGACGTCTGCATACATTTCACATTCCAGGAGAAGTTGCTTGTGAAAGGGGTGGATATGAAAATAAAGCTCACCCGCACGAGTCCTGAGATCTGCTTAAATCTGGATGCTGATCAAGAAAAGGAGTAAAACCCGTTGTGGTTCACATTATGGAGACATACCTCCTCGTACGGCCAGTGAAATTTAGTTCACCAAAACAACTAGAAATTGAGAAAAATTTACTAAACGCTACAGTAAAATACCCTATTAATAGAGTACAAATCAAATTATACACGGTGCCTGCAGGGTTGGCGTCGAAGCAGATAGAAAACATCGCCCTGGGAAATCTTCCTAAAAGGATATTAATTGGAATGCAGAACCATGCTTCAGTGAATAGAAAATATAAAAAGAGTGCCTTTAAATTCAAGAGTTTCGGACTTAAAAATATAACTATATACGTTAATGGCATTGCGTTGGGAGGAACATTGAATACGGACTATTCATCAGACGCTGTGTTACCGCGTAATGGGGTAACACGCAGAAAGAATTCATTGATCAATTTAACCTTTATCCGTTTGACATTACATCTGACTTATCTGCTAGCGTAAATAAGCATTTAAGTCCACAACAGAGCGGAATCATCTCAGTGAGGTTGGAATTCACCAAGCCTATAGCCGCGCTTATTAGTGTACTAGTATACCTCGAGTCGCAAGCCCCAGTAGAAGTAGACAGATTTAGGGACGTTATCACTGACTTTTTAAATGGATGCGAATACACTTCAGAGAGTAATGAATAGTGAACGAATCACACGTTCCAAATTTATCGGCGTGTTTGCGAAGAATGAAACACTGAATTTGCCAACTACGCGAGAATGCGGTAGTCTTATTGTGAACACAGATGTCATTGGTAATTAAGGGATTCATTGGTTTGCAATCTATTTTAAAAATAGGTACCGCCTGTACTATTTGATTCATCGGAATTCAACCCTGGAGTGACCTTGTTATTGTAAAATTTCTCGATCAGTTACATGTACCCGAAGTTGTATGGAACCCATTCCGGTTACAAGGATATTTTAGCAATACATGCGGGATGTACTGCATTTCATTTCTCATGCATATATCTCGTGGTAAAGACTTTATAAATTTTTTAAAATTATTTGACCCGTGTCACACTCAACGAAACGATGAAATGGTATGCAGACAGATAAAAAGCCGTTTTCCAATTGTGCGTACTCGTTGTATGGTATGTTTTATTCGTGTATATATTTGTAACGTTAGTTTGTATATTCTTTAGTGACCTTTATTGTAAAATTTCTCGATCAGTTACATGTACCGAAGTTGTATGGAACCCATTCGGTTACAAGGATATTTTAGCAATACATGCGGGATGTACTGCATTTCATTTCTCATGCATTATCTCGTGGTAAAGACTTTATAATTTTTTAAAATTA